>JAMKQA010078980.1:0-18132 GCA_024699735.1 Posidonia australis
TCATGTAAATAATTTGTAGAGTTAATTACTTGATGATATTCTGTACTATCTTTGATTTTCAATTTATTATCTTGAACTTCAAAACACATCACTTTGGTACCATGGACTTTTACCATCCGCCATTATGGTACTTCTATTAGTAAGAATGGGTTTTTCAATAATTATTTGATGAAAACACCCCTGCTGAAAATGTTCTAAGTAAAAAAATCCTAATTTGAAAAACCCTAATTCACAAGGAAAATCCCAATCCATAATCCATATAGAAAGAGGGTTATTTGAAATAATGAGAAAAGCAAATTTAAAGAAGGGCTTAACCGATACTTTAGTGAAAGTTTAACACCGTTAGTCCCAATTATACTAATTTTTTAAAATTTTTTTAAGGTACCAAAGTGATGTGTTTTGAAGTTTATGATAGTAAATTGAAAATCTATGATGGTATATATACCATCAAGTAATTTACTATGATTTATAAGATGACTTTGTGCCATAATTTCACATAGACAATTCCTCGTTACAGATCATGTCATGAACAACCTTGTGTGGTGTCACGAGATACAAGAATATTTAGTTGTATGTGTGTTGTAGGCTTGTAGAATATTACTTATTCTCCCAACTGTGTTTCATTAAACAATATATTTTGTTGTATGTTATAATTGGTATGGTGCATACATCTATAACTTGGTTAAGCTTGACTAAAGCATCACTTTTGTTTTACTAAATGATCTAAGAATCTAATCTCTCTCTTTCTTTGCATGTAGAATAAGAAAAGTAGGAATAAGTAAAAAGTGGTATTAGTATTCTGTTAGTATTACTATTGAGTTTGGAAGTGATTTTCTTTTAAAGTTGAATAAGTATATATAAGGAGATATTCTAGTTTAGATGAAAAATGAAATAGGTATCATAATAAGTGTTAAAATAAGCGAAAAATATGTAGATTAATAATAATTAACTTGATTATTAAAATATATATCTAATTTAAAGTATGTATACATGATATTATATATGTATTAATTTTTAAACAAAAAATAAACACATTGTATACATACATGTATACCTTATTCTATCTTTTATTCTATCCTTTCCGAGGAATAGTAATTCTGGAATAAGTAAATTAGAATAGGAATTACTCTTCCGAGTTTATTTCAATTTTTACACAACCAAATAGAATAGTAATTCCTATTCTATGTTTATTCTAGGACTTATTTGGATCCAAACAATGATTTAGTGTTTTGGATATTTTGAGTTGGAAAACTATATGGTTTAATTAGTGCAATATATGGCTTCTCTACTAAGGGAATTTGCTAATTTTCAACCTTGGATGTTTGCAAAATTATGGATTAGTTTGGGGAACTCATGGTTACTTTAAGTCATTTGTAGACCATGGAGATAGATTATAGGTAATTATATCATTTAATTTCATTTTATTTCCTGGATTTGTTAGTTAATTCTCCACTCAAAGCGCATGTGTTCTTGTGGAATTTGCTAATCAGATGGCTCATATTAAGGTTTGACGAAATCAGTGGGTACATGATGGCTCTTCATTGTATTTTTTGCAACATTGGGTGGATGATGATCATCTGTTCTATTCTATTCTGTTCTCTTCTTGTTCTTGTTCTTGTTCTTTCTTGGCAGCTTTCTGGTTCTCTCTACATAAGATAGTCAGTTGCGGGCTTGATTTTCGGGATTTGGATGATCTTTGGTGATCTTTCCATTTGCTTCACAGGAAGGCATGGTTAGGATGACTCCTCTTGCCGTCGCTTGGTCTCATTGGGTTCTCATGAAACACACGTTATTAGAGAATGCACCAAGGCTCCACATCTGCTTTAGTTGATAGATGCTTTGAGCTTCTTGTGCAATGGGGGTTTACTTGGTGTAACGTGGGCAAAAACTTGGCTTAACGTAGAAGAGTAGGATTTATTTTCATTTCATTTGTTTTTTTCTGTTTTCTTTCTTCCTTTTAGACTTCTTGTACTAAACAGTTTCTCCTATTAAAAAAAACATGATAAAATGATATCTTGGGAAGTATTTGAGTTAGAAATCTCGAAGTTCAGGCCTGTTACTGCCTATAATAATAATGTGATGTTCAATTGTATGGTAAATGTCATGATGACTGTAATACTATGATTACAAGTACCTCTTATAAAACAAAATGGTCAAAATCTTACTCCTAAGTATGGCTATCCCTATGTTTCAGCAGTGATAATATTTGATTTAGCAACATAAAATCCAGGTATTCTGGAGCTGAATGCACTTTAGATGATTGTTGAAACTAGGAATTTAAAAGTAGTGCATTAGTGAACTGGAGTGGTGGTCAGGATTGGGCAATACCATTTATTTGTCATGATTTATCTTTAGGCTAGAGGGGTCTTTGACTCTTGTTCAAAGTTTGAATTTGAGATGGAAACTCCAAAAATATGATCCATGTTTTGTCTTCTGAGAGAATTTAAGTACTCTGATTGTTTTCAGAAAATTTACTGATTGGCAGTTCCACATGCTTTCAGATTACTATGCTATTGATAAATACCATTAAATCTTAGGGAAAGGTAAGCATCTACAAGAAGGTTACCATCGTATGCTGTTGAGATTAGGGAGAGAATAATCAATCTTATCGATAATCACTATTGTTACATATATAGATATAAGGTTTACCCTTATATGGATATTCATATATCATATATCCATATAGGAGACAACCATAAATCTAATAACCTATATTTAATGCTCTCCTTAACGTTAGAATATAAATATTAATCATGTCAGCTTGTTACATAAAGAGTTAAATATCCCAATACTCAATCTTTTGGTGAAGATATCTATCAATTGCTCTGTCGTCTGAGTATAAGGTATACAGATAACTCCTTTCATTACCATGTCATGTACATAATGACAGTCTATCTCAATATGTTTAATGTGTTCATGAAAGGTAGGATTATTTGTGTAAAGATCGTGGCCTAATGCATTGTCATAGATGTCTTCACTGGAAAGTAAAGTTCTGACCGGAAGGATCTAAATTAGACCATTTCATAAATTGTCTTAGCCATAGGGTGGTATTCTGTTTCTACACTGGACTTTGATACAACATTTTGCCGTTTTACTCCTTTAAGTTACAAGGTTTCCTCCAACATAAGTATAATAATTGGATGTAGATTTTCTGTCATCCTTGTCTTCAGCATAGTCAGAATCAGAATATGCCTCAATATCTAGATTGTCATGATTCTTACGGATTAGTCCTCGTGTTGCTGTGCTTTTAATATATGTGAGTATACGCAAGGTACTTTACCAATGTACCTCCTTAGGTTCATGCTCGACTGCGTAGGAAATATCTGAACGTGCTACTGTCAATTAAATTAACTTCCCAATCAGTTATTTATATCTACTAGCATCCTTATATATACTTATAGAGTTGTCCGAGAAAGTTGGTGTCTTATCAATAGGAGTACTTTCTGAATTTGCATCCTGTACTTGTCTTTGGGAGAAGATCAAGTGCATATTTCCTCTAGGGTAGTACCATCTTTTCTTTGACATAGGTAAATTTAATTCCTAGAAAATACTTAAGACGATTTATATCTTTAGTAGTGAAATACGGTTGTAGATACTGTTTGGTTTCTTATGCCTGTAGTATTATAATGTTTGTAGTATCACTTCCTGTAAGTATAATATTATCAACATATATTGCCAACAGCAAACAATTGTTGGCACTTTGCCTTATAAACACAGAGTGGTCTATGGTACATCTTGTGAATTCAAATCATATCACTTAGATTTTGCTTGAGGTCATATATGGCCTTCCTAAGAAGACACTTAGTGTTTCTTTCTTAAACAATATACCTTAGAGGTTACTTCATGTAGACTTTTTCTGTTAAATCATCATAGAGAAAGGTATTTTTTACATCAAATTGATGGAGATCCCTTGTCTTGTTGACAGCAATAGACAAAAGTATCTTTATTGAATTAAACCGAGCTATAGGTGAAAATGTTTCCTCATAATCAATGTCATAGACTGTGTGAAGCCACAGGCCACCAATTGTGTCTTGTATTTGTTTATCGAACCATTAAGCTTTTACTTAATAGTGAATGTCCACTGATAGCCAATTATGCTAGTTCTTTTAGGCAGAGTAACAAAACCCTAAGTGTCACAAGTTGTTAATGTTTGCATTTCCACATTCATTATTACCTTCTAATGTGATAAGAGCAGTGCTTCTTGATAGTTCCTGGGTATAGACTCTGAGGATATGGATAAAGTAAACTGACGAAAGAATGGGTGAAGATAATTATAGGTGATAAATGTAGAAATAGGATGGGTAGTGGATGATCAAGTACCTTTCTGTAAAACAATGGGTATATTCTGGTCTGAACGTGAAAGATCTGTAGAGAAAAGTGATGGTTGAGTCTAAGTTGGTGGATGTATATGTTGTTGTCGATGATATACTTGTAGTGGACGAATTATCCTTTCTTACAAGGGCTTGCCATGAACATCCCCTGTATGCATTATCTCAATAGGTTGGGGAATAAGTGTAGTATCGGGATAAAGAGGAGGTTTCTTAGAGTCAAAATAGGATTTAGACTTTTAAAAGGTAACATCAACAGAGATAAAATAACGATATCCCTTCTGAGTTGTCGAGTATCCTACAAATACACACCGAAGGGACCAAGGATTTAATTTGTCTCGTCCTGGACTAAAACCTTGAACATATGCAACACATCTAAATACCTTGGTGGAAGAGTAATTCTTTATCAGTACACAAACGTTTTAGAGGAATCTCACTACCAAGAGGCGTAGAAAGTATTCTATTAATAAGGTAGGCAGCAGTGAGGATAGCATCAAATTAATTGACATCAAATATGTGTCTATGTTTACGTTTTGTTATGTTATTTTACTGAGAAATATGAGGACATGAAGTTTGATGAAGAATTCTCAATGAATCACAATAATTTTATATATCACTCTGAACAAATCCCAATGCATTGTTAGTCCAAATTTTTTAAGAGTAACAAATAATTGATATATTATTTTTAGAATTTTTTTTAACAATGTCAAGAATATGTTGTCTATCTTTCAGAAGGTAAACCCAAGATATCTTTGAATAATTATCCATAAAAATAATATAATAGTGATAACTCGACACAGATTGACTACATGCAGGTTCAAATTTCATAATGAGCTAAATCAAAAGGACTTTGACTACTAGACAACGTAGAATGTTTATAGGTAGCAAGATAATGTTAAACTAACAGATATGACTCACAGACGATTGACTCAATTTTAATCCAAGGAAGTGATTGCGGAAGACTTTTATGTGGCAGATGACCAAGACAGCAATGTTATAACAAAGAAGACTGCATCAGTAGCAATATACGCTAATCCATTAGGTATACCAGCATGCAGACACTACGATCATGCTCACGGGTCAAACTAATTCTCCTCTCTGCGTATAGATCTTGAGAGGTATAATGATAGGAATAAAAGGTTACAGATCAGTAAAGTTGTAGGTAATAGCACTAATGATAAGTAAATTGATTGAAAAATCAAGGACATAAATGACGTTCTCAAGATTAATATGAGAAGTAGCATGAACCACATCTTCCTTAGAGACGGAACAATGGTGATCATTAGTAATGGAAATATATTTAGTATTAGACAAAGATGAGCCTCAGGTAAAGAGGTTGTGAGTACCTGACTCACGACATATGTGAGGATGTTTCTGAGTCGATAATTTAAGAATTATAATTATAAGTTAATAAAGTAGTCATACTTGAGGAGAATGCATGGGCAGTAGTGTGACTGTCCATGGAAGTCACTGTTTGAGTGGAGGAATTATCAGAGGAAGTTTCCATCACATGTCGGCCCAAGATGGTCTACTAAACTTGTTCCAACAATGATCAGATGTCTGATTAGTCTTACCATAGTGATCACACTTGCAATATTCATGTTTTCCATCTAACAATCTACCACGACCACAACCATGAGAAGAAGCCATACGAACAAGAGTAGGGTATGATTGAAACAAACAAAGGTGGAAAGTAAGGCCAAATACTGTTGTAATATTTGGAAAACAACAAAAATAGTTGTAGAAGTCCGTTCCTAGGGCTAAAATTAATTATCTGAGGCAAAAGTAGGGCACATAGACAACTTGAGAGCCAAAAACATGAAGGTGGAAAGATGGGACAGCCTATATCATGGTATTAGAACTGACAGCCAGGCTGTTTGGGTCGTTGGTTGCCACAGGAGGACGGTTGGGGGCCGGCAAGACGTCAAGGACCGACTGTTGAAGGCCAGGCGACGCCTGGAATGTGGTTGGGGTGGTGTTGGAGGGCCAGCAGGTGGCTGGGGTGTTGGCGGAAGGCCGGTGGGTGGCGGCGGGAGCACGATACACCGGCAGTTTGGTTGGAATAAATCCCTGGTTGGCGACAGCTGAGATTCGGTGTGAAGAAGAGGGCTAAGGTTTGATATTCCTGAGCTCTGATATCATGTTGATATTAAGGAGAGAATAATCAATCCTATTGATAATCACTTTTGTTATATATATATATGTAGGGTTTACTCCTTTTTCAGATATCCATACATCTTATATCTACATAAGAGATAATCATAGATCTAATAACCTATATCTAACATATGCATTTTGAAAATGAATTTTCACATTGGAATGACATGCGTACACCAGATAATGTTAAAGATGTCTACAATATTCTTCTGGGGTCTTTGTATTTTACAAATTCTTCCTCTTAATTGTTGTATTTTCCCTCAAATGGATGGTTTGTAGATTGTGTTTACAAGTTACTGCTTATACCCAAACCACTGTGTCTTGGAGAAATCTATTTGGGAGAAATTAACGAGTATCTTAGTATTCTTTGTTTATATATATCCAGGTAAAAGTTGGCAGTGTAGGGAAATTATGTTCTTGTGTAGCAAATTTTTTGGGATTATCAATAAATAATTTTTTAGATGTATGCATATGATTTTAAGTCAGATACTGCTGCAGTTGTAAAAGATGACAAGTTTCTGATTTTGCAACTAACATCTGGTTGGCTTTAGCCAAATATAGGAAGAATGATGTGTGAAGGGACTTTGATGTACTCATTGTTATTGGTAGTTTACATACATCACCACCTCTGTTTGTTTTTGATAAAACCATCATCTCTGCTATTCTGACCATTTCCCTTTATCTTGCTGATCTCAGTACAACAGAGAATAAGGTAATCAGTTATTTATAGCTATGTAGCAGACCAATCAGTGCCACTGTTGTTATATTTGGAAAATGTCCTTGTAGTTAATTTATGAGTGTTCATTGATCAACCACCATATCTGGTTACAAACATATAAATGATCTAACGATTTCATTCCACTGTGCAGAAGGTTTTCAATAGTTGCTTGAAAAAAAAATCCGTAGCAGGTCAAACCATCTCACTGGCCTTGTCAAAGAAACTGAAAAGGTGGAATTATGGTTTTGAATATGCAGCTCTGGAAGTTCAGAGGCATCTTGAAAGAGTTCTACTTTCTGATATCACGAGCACAGTCTTAATTGTGTACGGTTCATTAAATCATTTTTGTTATCAAATTTTAATAAATTATGATATACTTTAATGTATATGTGAATTATATGTTGCTTATTCAATTGATATCAGGTATTCTGGGCAACAAGTGACAGAGTCTGTTTGTCCATGGATTCTGCATTTTCATCTTGACAAGGTTTCCCATATTCAAGATTAATGCATTTATCACTGATTCATTATTATTTGGTATTATTATCTATTTGACCGTTTATGCATTCATTTTCTTCTGGTGTCTTTTCCACAGCAACGAATGCTCCAAAGAAGGGTAACTCTGCCTTATATAATAGATACATTTGAGAAAAAATACAACTCAGCTGAAGAAATGGTGGATAAAGTTTCTTGTAGATTGAATTTTTTTTCCAAGTAAGCTTGTTTTGAATGTTTATGATGTTTATGATGGACTGAGGAAACTTTGTAGTTTTTTCATTTTCGACATCATAAAACATTATATCCATGATGTTCAAGACCTGTTAGATCCTCAATTCTCATGTTGTTATCCTCTTAAAGAACATTTAATTGAATTCTGACCAGAGGTAGTTAGGTTTTTGTAATAAATTTCCAGTTCTATTACAACAATAAGTCATTGTCTGTCGTCTCTGAGCAGAACTGAATTTACCCTAATCATTTCATGAGATCTTAGCATATTTCCATGTGGTTGACCATGAGGATCAATAATCAAAGAATTTGACAATATCTTATGAGTTATGACAGATTTCAGTATGGAATTTAGATACGACCTCCTTGTTGAATGATTACCAGAAAGTATTTTAGTCCCAGGGGTTATTTCATTAGTTCTAGAATCTACTGGTTTGTAGATTTAGGTGGAATGCCAGGGAGTTAGAGGGAATCCCCTCTCAATAAAATATTTGGTTACAACTACGGAGGTTAGTCTGCAATCACTTGGTTTAATGGTGAAGTTTCTTTATGGTTGTACGAGAGGTCGGTAGTTCGACTTCTATGGACATCATATATATTACAATCATATTATTGTATTATTTCCTTCTTGGATTTGTATCTCATAAACGGCGGCAGGAGAAAAATTTATGGGAATCCGTTTCACCTGGTGTTGGTTTCATAGTCAAGTATTTAATATGATTGTAATATATATTAAAAACCGTTTGCAAACAAAAAAGAACAACTAAGGAGGTCAGCCTGTCAGTTTGACTCCTAGAGATGATGGAAATTGAAGGAGTTATGATTCTTCCAAAATTGGATGGAATACCAACTGCTGCATTTGCTTTTCTGTTTTTTTATTTTTTCTACTCTCTTTCTCCTACTGCATTGACTTTTTTGTTTTTTTATCCTTCCTCCATCCATTTTTCTCTTTCTTTAGTGCAGCATTAACCTTTTTTTTAAGTCTTTTTTTAATTATTTCATCATCTCCCTTCATGCAGAACTTGTACAAACAAACATGTAAATTGCAATTCTAGCTTTTGGAATTCCTAGACATTAACTCCTAGAAATAGAACTCTTAGTGGGTTTAAAACTCCTCCAAACCAAAAACACCCTAATTTGAATTCTGATGGCCTTATTTTTTTTGAAATAGTTGACGCCTTTATTTAAAGTGCAATTACTAATAGAGATGGGATATCTCCAATTGACTTTTTTCATCCAAACTTAGTTAGGGGCACTGGTATGATATGAATTCATAGGCAAATATCTGTACTCCATCATTATGGGGGTCAGCTGGGAGAATCCTTTCAAATTCCTATGTTTTGTGGTTAATCTTATGTTAACCTTTCTGACAATAAACCATCCTGCTAACTGATTCCTATCATCTTAGTGCTAAGGGTGGGTGTATCTGTTTGTCGAAAAATGTTTCAAATCACCTTACAAACATTGGCATATTCTTACTTATACTACACCCCTGCTTACTGGTTAATGTGATGAAAAAAATGTAAAAGACAAGGTTGTAAAAGTACAGAATGTATTGTTTTTCAATTTCAATTAATAATTACTTTCTAAATTGTTCCTTGAGAATGAATTTAAACAGTATTCGTGTGCATTTGACTGTTAAATGTAGTCGAGCATCTCCTACTCTAGTTGTGTGTGGTTTTTCTTGGGTGGCTTCTCTTTGGGTAAAATTTTGCGAGAACTAAAACATGGCAATCACCAAACAATCGATAAATTGTAAAAGCGGGTTTTCTGAGAACAACTTCGAAAATTTTGAGATTTTCTTTGTATTTGCATTTGTATTGTTATTTTCTTCTTGTAGTCCATGCAGCCTCGCTCATCTGTTCTCATAGTATACTTTTCATATGCAATGTACACTTTAACAGCTCCGCATCTAATCATAAAGTGGTGTATTTTTCTTTCAGTTATTGTTTTTTTCTCTTCTGGCTTTAACGATCTTTTTAAAAAATACGGGCAGTTTTTGTAAAACTTGATGTGATTTCATTTGGTTTACGAGTATTATATAAAGAAACTACTACATGCAGGAAATGTCTACTAAGTGATGATGGGGCTGCAGGCAATGATATGGTATGTTTGTCTGTAATCGCAGAAAGCTCTGACTTTGTGACAAACTTTGATGATATAAAAGATATTCTTGTTCCATTTCTACTTCGGACTGTCATTAAAGGTAATGAATGAACAAAAGTTCTGTTTTCCAATTCATTCTGTGTTAGCACTCAGAACTTTATTTTAAAGCATTACATTTTATGCTGAAAAGCTTTTGTGATGAACAAGTAAAATTGGTGTTGATTTTGCTTCTAAAGATAGTGCAGGAGTTGTACGATGTCTATTTTTCCATGGATCCACCACCACTATTGGATGGTGAGTGCTGGCTCGATAATGGGGGTTCCAAGTCTATGATATTCGCTCATTTTAGCATCTAAAGGATCAGTTGTGGAACTAATTTTGAAGATAGACAATAATCTATTGTAGATTTTAGAAGTTTTAGGTTGTTACATATCAGAATTGGAAATTTTGGAATTAGGTGCTTTGTTCCCCTAGTGGTGCATCATAGCTCCATGTTTATATGATATAATCTTGGCAATTATTATAATGTTGAATCTCTTTGTCTTAAATCTTAGTTTTCATCTCCTAAACTCCAATAAGTCACTTAGAGAGGTTGAAGGTGTTCGATATTCACGACACCTCTATACAAGGTTTAGAATAGCAATATAATATCATAGAGTTGATCTTTCTCACATCCTTCAAAAACATCTAACTTTTCTTGTCTAATTGATAGGCCATATCTTGCTCTATTTAAATTGACAAGGCAGATTGAGGGTCCTGATACAGGGTTTGGAATAAATGGTCACTGTAAAAGTTAACCAGAATTAGTTTTCTTGTAAATGATAATAAACTGTTTCAGAAATAAGCAATTGTCTTATTATTATTGGCGGGAGTGCATGGGAGTTGACATGGTTGTTGGCAGCATTTCTGGTGCCCTGTTCAATTGTAGACAAATCCAATGTCTATAATTGTGCATATTTGTATTATGTGACAGCATACTCTAATTGATCACAATTTTGAAGATTGGTTGTGGGAGTGTTTAGGAAGTATGGGCGGGGTTTTATGAGGTAATGCGAATAGAATCTTACATGGCAAATATGACTGCATTATTATATCACGTGTTTGGTGCTTAATTGCTTCAGGGATTTGAGCATCTGCTTTACTGAGTGTGGTGCATAGCCGGGTGGTTAATCTGCACACTCATCTAACCCCACTATTTGGTCCTTTATATGGTCTGAATGGCCACGTTTTAGAACATTGAACAAACTGATCAATTCATGGCTGTTTGATTTTGGTGGAGGAAAAAGTTTGTGATAGGCGGATAGGTTGCCAGATCCTCATCTTTGTGGTCATGTCAGATCCTCAAGGTTGTCTGAATGAATAGCTGCATATTGATGGTAATCTGGTGGTAAGCACTGGAACTCTTTCTTCCTTGGACTGAACAAAACCATTTAATGTAACAATAGTTGCAGTTTGCTAATGTGTTTGAATGGGATGTTATCTGAATTTGATGGGATTAGACATGATCATTATCAATTTGTGGTGTAATGAGAGACCATTAAGATGTGATGAGAGGCAATTTGAGGCTGAACTTCCAATGAAGAAAATGTTGGAAGCTACTGCTTACAATGGTAACTTGAAGATTAATGGGTCATGGACAGTTCACTTGTGTCAACTCTTATGGCTACTTTCTCTTGTTTCCTTGCTGATGTTCTTGATCAGGCCTTGTTGATCTTTAATAAAAATTTCTCATTGTTGCTAGAAAAGTGTCTTGGGTAAAAATCAAATCTGGGTCACTGGTTTTCTCCTTCATTTGAGGCATAGAGGGTCCTTGATGAATGTTTATGCATCATTTGGAAGTTGTTATCACAAGTTTGTGTCTCTATAAGGCAGTAACAGATTTATATTTAAGTTTCTACTGTCGTATTGATGTATACATGCCAATTTTTTATAAGATATAAATCTTGTCTCAGGATTTCAAGAGTATAATAAGGTGGAAATTCTATGGGATGATGAGTCCAAGTCAACTAGATTGCACAAAGGTTCATCTGGTGAACTGTTTGTAAAGGTTTCTCTTTCAAAATACTGTACAAGAAAAGTCTGGAGTGATCTTCAGTGTGCATGTATCCCAATAATGGGCCTGATTGATTGGGAACGGAGTCATCCGGACAGTGTCTGTGAAATCCATAGTTCACATGGAATTGAATCTGCCAGGAATTTTTTTTTGAAGGTGAGATTTGTCTTTTTGTGGAATACATTTTCTTAAGGATCAATACTTGTTGATCACTCCATTTGTAATTTAAATGCAGATTCTGAAGGCTGCGACAGCTGATCTTGGGAGATCTATAAATGAACAACATTTGCGTTTGGTTGCTGATTGCCTCACAGCAACTGGAAAATTTACTGGTCTAAGTCCAAGAGGAATAAGATTTCAAAGGAATTTTTTCAACATCTCATCGCCTTTTATGCAAGGGTGTTCTTTTGTAAGTTTTTTTTATGTATTCGATATCCTTGTCAATGTTTAGATCCTTCATGAGTGGGTAACATATTCTTTTTTTTATGCAGAGGCCAGCCAATACTTTCATAAATGCTGCTAAGCATGGTGCGGTTGATAAGCTTGTAGGTTCTATAGATGCTATGGCTTGGGGAATGGAACCTCCAGTTGGTACTGGAGGATCGTTTGATATTCTATATTCTGGAAAGGTACACACCAAGTTCCTGATATACAATCTCTTTACATGGCAATTATAGAATTTATTAATGATTTCAGTGTGTTTGACATGAAACAATTGTTCTTTTGGCTATGTATCTTTTAGTTAAGTAAATATAGATACTTTGTTTTGTTTTCAATGGTAAAATTTATTTATGTTTCTACTACCTTGAAGTTCTATATTTCTAAAGTGTAATTTGTGCACATAATAAATGATTAAAGTGACAAACTTCTTCCCTGATATCTTACTCATGTTTGCTATATGTTTAGTTTAGTTCTATAATCAGATTTTCAGTTTGCTCACCTTGAGTCTGATAGATTAGTTGGATTATTTGGATTCTTATATGGGTATCCATTTACCATTGTGATCTGCTATATATATGTAGGAGTTTTGTAATATTTTTACAAGTCTTTTGATTAACAACAACGTAGTATCAAGAACCAAACCTTAACCATAGCCCACACTCACCCTCCACGTTGCCACCCTGTAGTAGTTTGCCACTGCCACAGTGGCCCTCTGAGGCCGCCAACACCATTGTAGTAGCCCACCATCGGTGTTCCTGTAACAGTCCAACCCTCTCGCTATCGTCGCCTGTTAACCTCTTTTGCTGCCATCGCCGTTGGCATCTCCTCTCCTTTCCCTTCCTAGGGCATCTCCTCTCCTTTCCCTTCCTAGGGCATCACTAGGAAGGGTTGACTAACATGGTGGCTATACCAGTGGTGATGTGAAGAAGCTTCTGTTCTTCTTATCCCTCTCTTCACAACAACGACAATATCGTTGTGTAGAATCCTTTATTATTTGCTTCACGTCACGTTATTCCACATGGTTGATGGATCAAAGCCTTTTGTTAGTTCCACGCCATTATATTATTTGAAGAACAATTTGGTTGAAGTAACTGTAAAGTTGAATGGTACCAACTACTTAATCTAGTCTTAGTCGATCAAGATCATTTTGAGAGCTCAAGGGAAACTAAAGCACATAAATAAAGGCCCTTCTCATGAGAAAGACCCTTCATGTTTCCGATATTATTAAAAATTATTTAATGAAATAAAGACTTAATTTTGTGCTTTTGTTTATATACTTAGGGTTGACAATGTTCTTGAGTTTGTTCAGCATGAATTGGACAATTTTTGCTCTTTTCAACGTATCGTTCATCATACTACTTGTCCTCATATTTCCCAACAAAATGGGCTATATGAGAGGAAACATCGTTGTGTCTTAGATATTTACTAGTACAATCATCATATAAATGATTGTACTAAATACTTATGATATGATGTTGTTATGAATACTACCTACCTTATTAATATGATGTCATATGTTGTTCTTCATAGGGTCATTCCTTTTTGGAGACTGCCTTGATTATTTTACTTTTTACTTGCCATGTTATGTGTTTGGGAGTATCTATTTTGTGCAGACTTTGGCTCTTGACAAACTCTCCTAGGGTCATGAAATGTGTTTTTGTGGGGTAATCTACAACTCAAAAAGGATATAGGTACTATGATCATACATTACGAAAATACTTTACTTCTTTCTTTGAGTACACACCTTATTTTAGTTCTTCACAATCCAGTGATACTACTAGTACTATTCTTCTTCCTTTGCCTGTCAATATATTGGTTGACAAATTGCAAGTGCCTAGTATTTGCACTATTATTCCTTTTTGGGTGTATACATGGCGTCCATGAGCACAACCACCACCTCAGGCTCTTATAACTCTAGTGCCCATGCCTACAGATCCATATTCATCACCTTCAGATTCAGATTCAAATCTTCTAATTGCCTTGCATAAAGGTAAAAAGGTGTCACTACTTATCCTATTTCAAATTTTGTTTCATATAATTACTTTCACCCTGTACTATCAGTTTGTTCTATCTCTATGTTCTGAGTGTACTTTGAGGAACTAGACAGAGGCTATGTAGGTACTACATTTGAAGGTTGCAATGAATGATGAAATAAATGCACTGCTTTCTAGAAGAACATGACAATTGGTTTCTCCATTAGCAGCTATTGTTGGGTGTCGATAAGTCTATATTATCTAGTACAAACCATATGGTTACAAAGTAAGATTAGTTGCAAAAGGGTTTATTCAGACATTTGTTACATTTAGTATAGATTATGGTGAGATATTCTCTCCTGTTGTTAGACTCAATTCCATTTGAGTTCTTTGCTTTGTCACTGTCAATCATTCTTGGAGTATGCACAATTGGATGTGAAAAATGTCCTCCTTTATGAGGATCAAACAAAATAGGTTTTTATGGAAGAACCTTCAAGATATGTTGTTTAGGGAGAGAGTAAAGTTTTTCTCAAGAAAGCTATTCATGGACTCAAACAAAGTTCAAAGGCATAGCTTGAGAAGTTCAATTTAGTTGTGATAGGCAAAAGTAAGGGTTGTGTCATACTTGTTGTAAGTTGATGATATTCTTACGATAGGTAGTGATATCTCTAAAGATTGAAGAAACAAAGAAATTTCTCAGGAAGCACTTTGTTACAAAGAGCATGGGAAAACCCAAATATTTGTTGCGCATAGAGTTTGTTCACAACAAACATGGTTTAGTCTTATCTCAAAGGAATTATGTTCTTAATTTGCTTAAGGAAATCGAATTGCTGGGTTGTAGACATGAAAGTGCATTTGTCGAGTAGAATCCTGATTTTTGGGATCATTCATCTAAACTGTTTGTTGATGTAGATTAGTTGGGAAACTTATTTATTCAGTTACACGACCTAATGTTTCCTATACAGTGGAACTACTCGGTCAGTTCATGTTCATGCAAAAGCCTAAAATGGTTCATTAAAAGGGAGTATTTAGAGTATTTGCCTTTGTTAAGAATTCATCATGAAAAGGCTTTATCTATAGGAAGCATGGATGTCTCAAAATTGAAATATAATGGCAGGGTGCCTGCCAGTATCTGGGTTTACCCTGTGAGCATATCTAGATGGCCAACAATCTACATATCTAGTCCTTTTACTTCATGCTCTAAGCAATTTGTAGATATATTTACTAAGAATTTACCCTTACGTCATTTTAAGGATTTATGTAACAAACTGAGCATGTATAATATACATACTTCAGCTTGAAGGGGAGTGTTGGAATAAGTGGGTTATATGGATTCTTATATGGGTACTCATTTACTATTGTGATCTCCTATATATATATATATGTAGGAGTTTTGTAATATTTTTAGAAGTCTTTTGAATAACAACAACAGAGTCATTTGCTAATAGAAAACTATCAAATGAAGCCATAAATTTATTGTCAGTAGAGGGTTTGGCAAACTAGTTATTTTCTGTGATTCTCTCTTTTCTATTAGTGTTGATTGTCTATAATTATTTCTTTTCCTTTTTATTCAGCTTTATAATCTTGATAAAAATGAAAATATATATCATGCATTGGTTGGACATCCAATTCATCAAAAAGATGACACTTCAGTAGGGAGACCATATCCATCCGACAAATTGGAATCTTGGCCACCTTTTGAGAATATCTTGCATGGATCTGGAAAGTTGATTGGTAAAGTTTTTTCTGATGAAGATCAAAAAAAGCACGTGGGTCTCTCGGATAAAGTAAACAAGAAACAGAATGCTATTAGTGACTCAGCCACAGAGGTTGTTGCTATGTATAGTCGTCTTCAAAATATATTGCACGGGTAAGTTATTACTAGTTACCTTTCTACCGTTCTTCTGCTATTGTTCAAAAATCAATAATTACCATTATTACTAGTTACCTTTTTCCTGTTCTGCTATTAAAAGGTAATGCACTCCAACTGCATCATTAATTGTTCAACTACTATTGTATGTAATATGACTCTCCAGCTGATCTGGTTCCATATACACTGGAATGTTATGGCTATGCCACACAATTTCATGTGATCAACACTGGTTGGTTGCTGCTAGATTCAGATTGGATATTGAATCATGTGTTGCCAAGGAGAGAGTGTAACCGACCTTGTCCATAAATAATTATATATGTATTTAAGTTTTATAGAATATTATACAATTTATTTTGAAGCTTACAAAAATAATACACTTTCACGTATGCATGCACGTTCTTCTCAATGCCAGAGCGAATCTCTGATCTCTTTACTAACGATATGTTGTTGTTGTTGTTTTTTGTGTGAATAAAACGTGGCAATACTAATTATTTGTTGTAGCATTTAGCATTCTAGGATGTTCAATACATTCAAAAATGGTGCATTAGCATGGGATTGGTTGCATGCAAATGTTGGATGCCAGTGAAGCCTAGTTTTGTGAATTTGACATCTCAAAACTCTAGTAACTCTCTTATCTTGATTTCATAAAGGAAAGCACCAGAAAATGGCAGAACGGAAGAACTAAAAAGTGCTAGTTGTAAGGATTTTTGTGGCTCGTTTCTTGATTGAGTAAAACCCACAGAAACGTCTTACTACAATTTCTTGGAGATCTCACGATTTAATTCTAGACTTCTAAAACATCAAACACCAAAAAGTGAAACTAAAATCTAGTTCTTTGATATTTTTTTCCGGCTAATTTCCTCTAAATCAATCTTATCCTCAATTGAACACTCCTATATGTTGTCTTGCATTTTACACATGTGCGCACAACTGTTGATATGCTGAACTAGATAGCATTTATCTTACTGACAGACCTTCACACCGTTACTTGCTTGACCTGCTCTTTTCTTGTGCTTTGTAGCCTTCTTTCTTCTGCTTGCTTGCTTTCTTTCCTTTGTCTACATTTTTTCTTGCACATAAATGAGATTAAAAGAGACTCAGTCCTCAGTACAAACAAATGAATCCCCATTCTTATGAATTTTTTCAGAGTTATAACTGATTTAAAATTTATCAAGTACAAATATTTTCTTTAGATTATTTTAAAAATCAAAGCTCTATAAATGTCAATGTTTTGATTATAATCAGTTTGTTTGAATCCATGATCATTTCAGTTTAATATTAAGTTGTCTAATCTAAGGATCATGATCAAACACAAAATGAGCCACAAGCAAAAACTTTTGCTCAGACAACTGGGTTTCTGGCGTCCAACATGAAACTCACGTAGATGCAAGATTCCTTGCAGCAGCTGTGGAGACATCCTATGGAACTCACCGAGGTGAAACTTTGTAATAAAGTAATATTTTAAAGAAGACATTTTTTTATGTTGGTGCCTACATATAAGGAGTATGTAGGGGAGAAGAAATAATCGTATAGATATACTTATTAGATATCCATAAATACATAGCGAAATTTTCATTTAAATTAAACTACTATTGATCCTTGATCTAAAGGTCTTAAAATTCAACATATTTTGTTAAATTCTAACCGTTAAATTTTAGATTAAAAATTAATAGTAAATATAATTCAAATTAGGATGAAACCTTAACACATAGTAGATTATCTTATAGATTAACTAATTATATAATTAGATTTTATTT
>JAMKQA010078981.1:0-17581 GCA_024699735.1 Posidonia australis
ATGAAGTCAAATAGGCTTGAAATGGTGTAGTGGCCCAAATGGGCTCAATCAGGGTTTAGTGGGCCTTCATGGGCCAAAATGGGTTTCCATGAACCAAATGGCCTAGGTTAAGGGGTTTGAGCTCAACCACCAGACCCATCCTGCAAAATTGGTAAAATTGAGGTGTCTACACATACTATCAGGTGCGCATGGTGCTGTTGTGTGTATAGGGAACTGTGCAAGTTTGTGGTGTGTTGAAGTGTCCACATGGTGTTCCTTGGGATAGGTGTGGCAAGGTGGGCGTCCGTTCTCTGGTCCCTTGATCAATCAGCATGTTTGAGTTAGGGTTTGGTGTGCTATTAGGGCATGTGAAGCATGATGCTTGAAGATTTTGGAGTGCTACTACACTTAGCGCTCGTTCGATTCTAGTGTTTGAGTGCTTTGCATCGTTCGTCATAAATGTCATGGCATGACCTGTTTAGTCGATCGCCTATGTTTCTTTAGGCTATTTGCTTGGGGCATAGTGCCTATTTAAACCTTATTCTCTTTTGCTTGGTCTTCGAGCTGATCGCACGAAAGTCTTTAAGCCATTCGCTTGGAGTGTAGTCTCAGACCTGGTTCTCTTTTGCTCAGTTTTCGAGTTAATCGCACGAATGTCTTTAGGCCATTCGCTTGGAGTGCAGTCTCAGACCTAGTTTTCTTTTGTTTAGGATCTAGGATCAAATTCCAAGTAGTTTTAGTCATTTCTATTCAAAATTTTTGCTCACACACTATTTTAAATTTAAACTCTTATTTTAGATTAAAAAATATCATTTATGATAAAAAAGAACTTACAATAAGTTTTTAGATAGTTATTTTTCATTTGATGAAAATAAAAAATAATACATTTGAAATATAATAATTTTCATTAATGTATTTAACGACAAATGTAAATTATATAAATGCATTTAGAGCTCATTTTGCTTAAAGGAGCTTAGTCTAATTTTTCTATTTAAAAAACATTGTTTTATGAATTGTAGTGTTAGTGTTATGGATTTTTTTCTAGTATTATAATTAATCAAATAATCATTCATTGAATTTATAAATGAGTAGATTAATTTGTTCCCAAGATCCCTTATATGGGAAAGCGAATGGCATCCTTGTGCTCCTCCTTTTTTACTATGACAAAACAAGAGAGCAATCATCCTTGTCCTCAATATTTTCCTTATCTTTCTTCCTTAATTTACTTAAAGTATAAGTGGATTTTAAAAAAATAATGGGGGAGGAGAGGACAATAACCCTAGAAGTCTCTAAAGACTTGAAATTTTGTATCAACTATTTCAAATGATGTAGATCTATGATTTGGATTTTAAATTTCAAGTCAAATCAAGCTTAAATGGACATTAAACTCATTTTTCCCTAAGGATAAGCTTCGTGTGTACGCTTGATACATATCCTAATTCATTTATTATTTTAATTTAAAAAATATAGTTCAATACAGGTTTGTCTAGTATATTGAATAAGAAGATAAATTATGTACCGGATATTTTTAAAATCTTGATAGAATTATCGTAATATTAATTATTTTGGATGGTACAGCTGTATTTTACAATTTCTTTCCTGCACCTCGCATGCTAATGTATCCTAATCCAACTCCATATCAAACAATAGATCCACCAATCAATATCTATAAACCCATGAAAATTCCTTGTTTCGTCCTGTTCTCTTCCCCTCGTTTTACTTGAGACACGCATACGCAATTTGTAACTTCCCCGCGCCTACGCCTCGCTCCCCCGCTCGCTGGCGATCGCCTCTGCCACCGTCGCGCGGCCTGTCCTCCTCTTCCTCCTTTCTTTGGTGGTCACCGTGACTGGTACAGCCTCCTCCTCCTCCTACGCGGCGCTATTTCCGTAGAGAAGAAGAAGAAGAAGAAGAGACCGGCAGGATGTTTTTCCACATGGTGCTGGAGAGGAATATGCAGCTACATCCCCGCCACTTTGGCCCCCATCTCCGCGACAAGCTCGTCGCCAAGCTCATGAAGGACGTCGAGGGCACCTGCAGGTTTGGGAACTGGTTTCGAACACCTTTTCCGTTCGATACGTGCTTTTACTTTCCTCTCAGGTTTACCTAAACCCAAATACCCTAATTCTGGCGGATGTGATCAGCGGTAGGCATGGGTTTGTGGTGGCGATAACTGGGGTCGACCAGGTCGGCAAGGGGCTGATACGTGAGGGCACCGGATTCGTCACATTCCCCGTTAAGTACCAGTGCGTCGTCTTCCGCCCGTTCAAGGGCGAGGTTCTTGAAGCCGTCGTCACTATGGTCAACAAGGTCTCTTTTTTCTTCAAGTTTTACATGCTTTTTCCTGATTCATCTTCTTCTTGTTACTTTTGAAATGGTGAAGTTGGTTGGATTGCTGCTTTGAGTGGAGGCAGAAGGATTTCAATTCCACCTGATGTGATAACCGTTGCGAATGCGAAAATATTTTTTTTGGTCACGAAGATCAAGCTTTTATCTTACCTTTATGGGAAGAGACAACAGATACCCTAACACAAATTCGTATATTATAATTGGTTTTAGATTACTCTTCTTTGTTGTATTGCATTTGAGCAACCACTTTGGTGCATAGGATCATGTAGAGTATATATCCTTGTAAAGGGCGCACCTTGTACTTATTTTGCTTCACTTTTTGCTTAATACGTTGAGGCATTTCTCTCTCTTACCGAGCAAAAAGGAAAATAATGATGTTCTTTTTGATCATTCAAGCATTGCATCTTTTATCTAATAGAATGGGTCATTTACTCTCAAGCAAGTGCCATAAATAAGTAATTCATCAAATAACGAATTTAGCACTTTTCATTAGTGATCAACACTCATGTTTGGCACGTATTATTAGTGTTTGCCAAATATCATCTTAGTCTGTGTTATGAACATTGTTCACTGAGCAAGCAAGTAGGGGCTTTTTAGTGTTGCAAGTTGCAACCTTCGGTTTTAATTTACTCTTTCATATGATCTTTTGGGTTTATGTCAATTACGCAGATGGGTTTCTTCGCTGAGGCTGGGCCAGTCCAGATCTTTGTCTCAAGTCATGTAAGTTTTAATACCACTTGTATTTGTTGCTCCTTTAACATCTGAATTCTGATAGAAAATTTCTAAGGTATATAGTATTAGTGGTATGCAAATTGTGTTGCACTTTTCTTTCATGCCAATATATTACATAGACTATCTGTATGAATGTTGCTTTCTTCCCTCTTCTTGTGGAATCTTTCCAGTTGAGTAGAATTTTAGGGCTACTAAGGAAAGGTATCTATGCTGTTTTTGCTTGTGAATCACAAACTTTTAATGGATCTCTCTTGTACCTGTAATTTTTCAAAAAGTTGACCAAGACTAACAATGGCTGTAAAAATTTGTTAAATATTTCAATTCAAAATCAATCTTCAAAGCCAACACTTTTTGATGTGGTGAATACTGTACGATTATGAATTTATGGTTGGGTTGGACTCAATTTTCTTATGAGGGAAACTGTACGATAGATCTTTTTAGAAAATCAAATGCATCATCCATGATTCAAGATACAAAGTTAAACCAGAAATTTGGAGGAAGGTTTTCCTCCTAATTTTTAAAGCAAAATCAAGATGCTGTGAATTTTTCATATTATCTTTAAACTTAAGACTCGGTTTTCTTCCAACTTTTGATTGTGATTTCATGAATATGGGGGTGTGTGTTTTCTTAAACCAAAATAAATGGAAGAGAATAAGAAATTAAAGGTCGTAGTTTTATTTAACCAATTTTATTGTGTGCCTTTGTCTTGCAAAGTTTGTGGGAAATGAAAAGTGTTTGTTTGTTCACTGTTAGGAATGGTAGTGAATTATTAATAAGAAAAAATGACCAGAATTTTCAATATAAAGCAGGTTTAGGAGAAACAACCTAATTGCATTAATATGAATACTATTATCCAAACATAATATACTCAAGTTCCCTTTACAATTGCAAGAGGAGCTTGTGTCACATTGACATGCCGTCTAGGTGAAAGGTAGGCAGGCATAAACAAAGAGAAGGAGAGGAAACGATGAGAAGGTTACAGTTTCTACTGGAATAACACCCATGGGGTTGGAAAACGTGTGTGTGGAAACGTATAAATGCGTATTGAATGTTCCTAAAGAAAACCAAACGAATTCAGCTTCCTTTCTGCAGCATGCACAGTCATTTGAAAGCATTGCATTGAAAGGAGATTTAACTTCCTTGTTATCTGTGCCCACAACTTTCAGGATGCAGAAATTCCATTTTTTCCTCCTTGAATACTAGTATTTGACTACCTGATTAAAACTTGCGGTGTCTCACGATATCTAATTCAGTCAGCATCCATTTTTGATATTCACTTGAAAATTGGTTTGCCTTCTAGTAGACTACTTGGGCTTTTCAATACATGTCTCTGTTTTTAGGCTGATGATAAGAAGTTGGTTTATCATATGTCGTTGATAACTTGATGTCCTTCCCGACTTCATAAAACACTGAAATGCTTATATATAGGATGTTTGGGGAATTTGGATACTTGATATTCCTTTTCTATCCAAATGCCAATGTCAGTAAACTAGTGGTTATTCTGATGTTCCTTTTCTACTCGTTTGCTTAGAAAATCTTCTTTTCCTGTTGACTAGCTAATACCTGATGACATGGAGTTTCAGTCTGGAGATATGCCGAATTATACCACATCTGATGGATCGGTATGCTTCTTTTTGACTTCTTAGACTTTAGTATTGATAAAAATTATTAATGATTGGGCTAAATGATTTATTTTCTTAGCAAGGGAAGGAATGAACAAATATGAAGACCAGTCAAAATTATTCCGTTTTATATCTCTGGAAGACGTTTTTATTTTGCACTAATGGTTATCTATGTGCCTCTGGTTTTGTATGCGCATGAGTCACCATGTGTGACACTTCACATAGGATTCAAACTGGCTGACCTTATATATGTGGAAGCTGGCATGTAGAGCCTTGTGTACTTTTTTGAGCTGTAATGAAAATCATTTTATTGAAAACATGTCAAGAAAAAAACGTGCTCAACAAATAAACCACACAACAACAAAGACAACAGTTGAAACACAAATGAAAGACAAACAAAAAAGATAGTCTAGACTCCAACAGAGGAGTCAAAACCATACAGGGAACTAGGCCATAAGCCCATAAAAAAACAAAAAGTCCAAGCAATGCACACAATACTAACTAAAGCACAAAAAACAAAAATTAAACAGGAACACCAACATAGGCTAGCCCAATGCCAATCCACTCCAATCAACCACATAATTGTATACGAACTTCCGGCCTCAAGACTCCTCCCTCGACCGACCACCACTGTAATTCACTCGGACACAACCATTGTGAAATTAGTGGTGCATGTTGGAATTTTGGTAGGTAAACCTTGTGTTAAAATGTGAAGTCGTATATGGATTGAAATATCTATGATTATTAAGATTCTCAGCTTGTTGTGAAATTTGACATGATGTTGGAGTTAATACAATCCATTAAAAAAACTCTAATTAAATAGGTATAGTCTAAGAAGATGATCATTGGTATAGACTGGATCCTGAATCTCATTCGATGCAGAACTTCTCTCTATTTGGCGGATGCATCTTGAATCTCATTGGATTCAGAACTTTGGTAAAAGAAAAGCCCAACAAGCCCCATCAAAAAGAGAGAGGTGGATATCAAGAAAGTAAATTCAGGTTTAATTTATTACAGGACAAATCTTAGAAGGACCATTTTAGTGAAAAAGAAACTATAGTTTATTCAATTTAATATGTACCATTGTAAGGTCTTGTTCCTAATATGGGAGGAAGCAGAACTGACTCCTATAATCCTGGAAATTCTGCAAACCTTCACCATAAGCTTTATATTAATGTCAGCATGCTTTCAGTTGTTCCTAAACTCTGTCAAAGCTACTGTAAATTCAGGTTTAATTTATTTACAGGACAAATTTAATGAAAACAACTGTAGTTTATTCAATTCAATATGCACCATCATTAGGTCTTGTTCCTAATATTGGAGGAAGTAAAAATGACTTCTATAATCCTGCTGTAAACCTTCACCATAAGCTTTATATTAATGTCAGCATGCTTTCAGTTGTTCCTAAACTCTGTCAAAGCTACTGTAAATTCAAGACCAATGGCAGGTAGAATGGCCTTTCCTTTGAGCAGATCAGTTTCTGTTGACTTGGAAAGAAACCTATGACCAAGGAAGAAACTGCCTTTATTGGATTTTTTTTGGTAAATTCCATGGCATAACTAAATAATGGATTGCAGGACAACGGCCATCTAATTTGTTATGCTTAAATTGGATCCTGAAGTAATTAAATCAACAAATATTACTCATGTTGAAGAGAGTATCTTAGTTTTAGTGAAGTGTTTCAAAAAATTGGTGATCAATTGAAAAGTAGTGAATAAATAATCTTAAGACTGAACAAAGTAAAGTCCAAATTCTCAAAAGCTGACAAATAAAAAACAATGCAGAGTATCAACATGTGGTGAAAAATTGTTTTCCCTGTTGTGATTTGTGCCTAGTTATCTTAATCTTTGTAGATAAAACCTGAAGCAAGGTTTAAATTATTGGTCTCTGTTTGGTCAAGCTACTATTTACAGATAACATGATTAACTAGTTTTTAACTGAATCAATTTATCAACCATCCAATGCACCAATTCCAATAGAGATTTGATTTGAAGAATCAATTTTCTTATTGTCAATGAATGTAAACTATATAATTAAGTACTGTACTGTCTATAACTCACAAGTCAAAATTGGCTGGTATTCAGGTTGTTCTTTGATAGTTTGTATCGTCTTTCTGCTATGTCATAGAATTTGGTTATCTACAGGTCAAAATCCAAAAAGAAAGTGAGGTGCGCTTGAAGATTATAGGAACTCGAGTTGATGCTACTGAAATTGTATGCTCTACCTCTTGTCATTTTGTGCATATAAATTGAAGCTAATGCTTGAATTTTGTCATGTAAATGCACATTTTCTAAACTCCCATGCCTGCTGCTATCGAGTCCTGTGGAAGAAGATTTGCAACTCTATCAAAGCTTTTCCTTGTAGATGGTCGTTAAAGTTTTTTTGACAATTTTGTCATAAACGATGTCATTTGCCCATCATGATATCTAATCTTTGTTCCTAATTGGCAGTTTTGCATTGGCACAATAAAAGATGACTTCCTTGGTGTCATTAATGATCCAGATGCGGTAGTCTAGTTCAAGCTCACAGCCACATTTCGAATGATATCGTCAGACTATTACTAGCAAGGGACACTATTTATTCTGTATTTGTAGCAGCGTTTGTTTTACCTGTGTATTTGGTATTTCGAGCAATGGAAGAACAGTAGAAATGATCGGTGTCAGTAGCTGTTTTTAATTTCATATTAATGATCTTGTATTTGCATTGATAATTACCTCCAAAACAATAGGGCATGTATTTGGGTTTTTTAATTTATCAAACATTGATATTGTGTAAGTTAATGATATCATTTGTGCTTGCTCTGGTCTTGTACTTGATTTATCATTTGTGCCTTGTTCCAAGTTCGACAGCATTAATGATATCATCGGATCATGTCTGCTGTCCTTTCTTCCTTGTTTGGGTTCTTGCGAATCTCATCTGTCTCAAAAAAAGGACGTCCCTTCCTATTGAATTGAATATTCGTGCGGCCTGGCATCTCATTGTTGCTGTTCTCTCTCTTACGAGTAATGTATATCTCAATTTCTGCTGGAACCCATCCTGCGCTTACGCGTTTGGTCCAACATCAAACGTTGACGACTTCTGCTTCTCTTCTTTTTGGCATTAGATCGTTTCTCCTTTGTCATGCTTGTTATCATATCGTCGCAGGTATCATCATATTATCGTTGAAATCTGATGGTTTTAATGTGAAGTATGTACTGAGAACTAATGAATGATTACAAAATGGGGAGTATCCTTTTCCCTCACGACATGGTCAATTCAAAGGATCTGTGGTTCACCGTTAGATAAAAAAGCCAACCGGACTACTAGGGTTGCATTAATCCTGTATACAACATAAGAACAATTATCTATCGGTTCATTAATCTGCTGGACTCGTAACTCGATCACAACAAGATGGACCGTAGGCCACCCGTATTCTCTCTGTTTTGAACTGTGACGCAGTAAGTTATAGAAATGTAAATGACCAAGTTTGAGATTTGGTATCAAGACATTCCAAGTGCAATTGCACTATCTTGGAAACACAGGTGGGGACATTAAGAACAATGAAAGATCAAACTTTATATATGGAGGTCAGGCATTAATTCAAATTGGATTGAAGACGCAAGGAATACTGACGATACTAATGCGTGAATATAACAATCGATAAGAAATATTCAACAGAGGGAATCAGAATCAGCAAAAGAGTTAAATAACATAAGAGTGAATCTTAGTCAAGAAAAAGATAAACGACAACCTACCAACATCATCTGATCCTTTTTTTGGCAAATATATCATCTACTCAAACCATACATTTCCACATATTTCTAGAAGCTATAACCGCCACAAGGTGGCTTGTTAGCTGGTAAACAGAATGGAGGACCGCAAAATCCATCTTCATCAGCAGATAAACAGCACAAGGTTCTTGAATGCCATAGTAAAATATAAATACCTCTCCATGTACCACCTCTAAGACACCCGAGCTATGAATTAATAATGATGGTGGTGTGAGTGTTTGTTCTAAAATGAAAATTTCTTGTAGTGAAATTTCACCCATGGATTGGTCTTACCAAGTGTAATTACAGTTAAAAACAATTGTTTCATTCCAGATTGCAGTCTGTAGTTCTCAAGATGAATTCGTCATCCATCAACGCCAATACCCTAAAACAAAGGAACAGGTGGATCAGCAGTGTCTAAAATGTATACCAGCCTCAATAAACTCACCAACCAATCACTTACAAAACAAAATTAGCATTATCCAAGGCATGTGCAACAATTCAAGTCACAAATTCATTTGGTAGGAGAGGGGAACTTGCAGAGAACAGTAGGCTTTGAGGGATACGCAACTTATCTCCTCGATAAGGTCCTGTTACAATGTAACTTATTGCTCACAAAGATTGGTTAGAGTAGATTAACAGGTCTTGGTAACAGAAATCCATGATTTGAGTACTTCAACCTTAAAATCCACCTTTTTTTATTCAAGGAACTACATCACTTTATGTATCATGTTATAATATCAATGCTATGGCCATTCTACTTTGTTCTTATGTACCAACAATTTTGCCTAGAAGATTAGAATCTCAACAATCTGTTCATTTCTAAGAATGATGGACCATCTGTAGACTTTCGAGCCAAGGACTTCACAATACTCGGCATTTAGATCTCTTATTGGCCCTAACTCAAAATGCACCGGGAAATATATGTCACTCCAGAGCTAGATTTCCAGTAACACAGAAAAACATATGGCTAGCCTTTGCATGTTTACATGGAAAATTAAGCCATATGTTCAATTTCTTAAAAAACCAACAATTTCTCATGGCAGAAGCTTTTGTGAAGATTGACTTAATTGGATTAGCATTGCACATTCAACTGGATGCATTCCAACCTAACAAACAATTTCTCATGGTAGAAGGTTTCTTTATTAACTGCTACCAGCACAACAGGTCCCAAATGCCATTGTATCTGCAGTATAATGTACTACAACACAACAAATTGAAACAACAATCCCCTCACATGAAATGGCTACATCATGGCAAAGACATGAGAAAAACAAAATACCAACCATCGATTTCACCTTTATTGCCTAAAATCACCAATCAGAACATCAAAAAGTTGCAGCAATTTGCTTACTCACCGGACTAGAAGTAGATTGCCATCTGCAAATTCTTCTCCTCGAACCCGCACTTCTCGTAGAACCCCCTCCCGTCGGCCGCACAATCCAGAATCACCTTGTAGCACCCCATCTTCTTCGCGTGGTCCGCCAGGTACCTCACCACCCTTTGCCCCAACCCCCTCCCCCTGACGCTCCCGTCGACCACCACGTCCTCGATGTGCCCGGCCTTCGCGCACCCCCGGAGGAACTTCCTCTCTACGAACACGCTCCCCGTGGCGACGATCCTCCCCGTCCGGATGTCCTCGACGATGGCAATGAGGTGGTCGTCGCCGAGGGACGCCAGGTCGGAGAAGCGGGCGAGGAAGGCGGATTCGGAGGTGGGGGTGGCGGTCGGGCTGAGCTGGTCCAGTAGGGCGAGGAAGCCCTTGGCGTTGTCGGAGGGCTGGAGCCTGCGGATTCGGAGAGAGGAGTGGTTTTCGTCTTCATCTGAGTGTTGGTGGTTGTGGTATCGTTGCTCTTCCGATGATGAACATCTGGGCTCCATACGAAGGGATGAATGGTGGCACTTGGTGGTTTGGTGTTATGAGATGAAGGTCGTAGTCCTCACTCGTCACTCCTTCAACCTCATATGAAATGGTTTTTCTTGGTTTTTTGTGTGTAGAGAGAATGTGGCACTATGTTATCGAAATCAGGGAATGTAACGACATTCTTAGATGGTCGGACACGTATCCTTAGTTGAGGTCGAGGGCTAACTCAAGAATCATGAGAAAAACTACCCGATCCACAATCTAGAGATGGCTGCCGAAGTGTTCGCTCTCAAGCTTTAACGACACTATCTGTATAAGGAGCAGTTTAAGGTCTTCACTAATCATCAGAGTTTGAAGTACATCTTTACTCAGAGGGACCTCAACCTAAGGTAGCGTCGATGGGTAGAGTATCTAAAGGATTATGATTTCAGTTTGTCCTACCATCCTGGGAAGGCTAATGTGATCGTCTATGCTTTGAGTTGGCGTACACATATGTTGGTGAGCTTGATGGTCAAGGAGTGGACCATGCTGGAGGATCTAGTGAGTTGCAGGCCGAAGTGGCAAGCTCAAGGATCGGTTGGTGCCTGGGTAGCTAACCTGTTTGTTCGCCCCAAGCTGGTGGAGTTTATCGTCGCCAATCAGTAGCTAAATCTGTTTGTTTAGGTTGTGTTTGGGAAGCTAAAGGCTAGTGGAGAGCCTCACTTCTCTATTGGGACATATAGAGAGCTGAGGTATGATACGTGTCTATATGTGTCCTAGCATGAGGAGGCTAGACAGAGATTATTTGAGGAAGTGCATCGGTCTAGGTACACTATTCACCTCGAGAGTACGAAAATGTATCAAGACCTGAAGCAGAACTTTTGGTGGCCTGCCATGAAGAAGAATGTTACTGACCACGTAGTGAGGTGTCCAACCTGCATGTTGGCCAAGGCAGAGCATTAGAGACCTAGAGGAACCTTGCAACCATTGGATATTCTCGTGTGGAAGTGGGAGCAAATCTCCATGGACGTCGTGACTGGTTTGCCACTTACTAAGAGGAAGAACGACACTATGTGGGTGATCGTGGATCGGCTAACCAAGTTTGCTCACTTCCTGATTATTTCAGTGAAGCTTCTGATGCATCGTCTGCTAGAACTATATGTTTCCGAGGTGGTTCGACTACATGGTGTTTCAGTGTTCATCGTGTCGGACAGAGACACGAGGTTCATCTTAAGGTTCTGGAGGACTCAGCAGGAGGCTTTTGGCACAGTACTCAACTATAGCACGGCATTCCATCTCCAGTTGAACGATCAGATAGAGAGGACTATCTAGACGTTGGAGGATGTGTTCAAAGCATGTGCCCTAGACCTACAAAGGAGTTAGGAGGACCATCTATCGCTGATTGAGTTCGCCTATAACAACAACTATCACTCAAACATCGGGATGGCGCCATACAAAGCTTTGTATGGTAGGCCATACAGATTGCAGGTTTGCTGGAGCGAGGTGGCCGAGTGTCAATTGATTGGTCTTGAGTTTGTGTAGCTGTATGTGGACAAAGTTAATTTGCTCCGTAGCAAGCTGTTGGCTGCATAGAGTTGGCCGAAGAGTTATGCCGATAGGAGGTAGAGACGGCTGGAGTTTCTGATAGGAGACTATGTGTTCCTGAAGATGTCACTGACCAAGGGTGTCATGAGGTTCGAGAAGCGTGGGAAGCTGAGTTCTCGCTTTATTGGCCTGTACCAGATTACCTAGAGGATCGGTGATGTTGCTTATCGGCTAGATCTACCACCATAGATGTAGTCTGTGCACGACGTGTTCCATGTCTCCATGTTGAGGAAGTGTCTGGTTGACGCATCTCAGGTGATTCTAGTTTAGCCAGAGGAGCTCCAGGAAGATCTATCCTTTGTGGAGGATGTTGTCCAAATTGTTGACCGAAAGGAGCAAGTGCTTCGAAACAAGGTGATTCCGCTAGTCTTGGTGCAGTGATGGCATCATGGAGTTGAGGAGGCCACGTGGGAACGCGAGAAAGACATCCTAGCCTAGTATCTGTATCTTTTTGCTTACTAATGATTTCGAGGGCGAAATCTTCTTTGATGGTGGTTAGGATGTAACACCCGTAAATTCATTTGTAATTATTTACATTTTTAATGAATTTATTTCTAGACAGGTGTTACTATTCCGAGGTCCATTTGTGTGATTTTGTAATTTTGGACTTAGGCCTCGTGGGTCTGCTTCTGTTTGGGTGTTCTGTGTTTGTCCCACGTGGTTAGCACTGTGAGTGGCTGGCACTATGCGTGTGGAATTGTGCTTGTGGACCCGTGTGTGGGTCTATGTGGGGCCTGCAGTTATGGGTCAGTTGGTGAGACTTACAGTTGGCCTCGTGTTGGGAGCGGGTGGTTGTGTATGTGCGGGGTTTGTGGTTGGCAAGTGGAGGCTAGTTGGTGTGCATGCATGCTTACCTTCCTCCCTGCTTGGCTATTTAAGCCCAGGCACCTCCCCATGTAGAAGCCCATCCTTTCTTTCTCTCCCACGTCTCCTCCTCCCCAAGCATGCCATTCCTTCGTCCCCTGCACTCCATCGTCTCTCCCTTTGTCCCTTTCTCTCCCTCCACTCACCCTGTTCTCTGTCTCACCCTCTCCCTCTCCCCTATTTCCTTTGTTCGATGTGTTCGAGGGTGTGCGGCGATTCGTGGAGCTCCGGTGCCCTAAGGTCGTGGAATGGTTGTGGATGCCTGGTGTCATCAGAGGTTGGCTGGAGTTGGTGTGGTTCACCGAAGGTCGCGTTTTTAGGTACGTACCTCACCCCTGTGTTGTAGAAAATATGGAAATGGTAGAAAATGATAGGAATGTATGAAATCTAAGTAAATTTACATTCCTAGAATTTATTGTAAATTTATGATGATTTATGATGGTATTTATGGCCATTAATAGTGTTGTGTGATTTTAGCTCATTTACGAACCCTGTGGCTTCTCGAATTTATTTCTCTTCGCATGATAAATGGATTTTAGTTTTGATTGTGTGGATTTGGAGTAGGTTCGAGGGTTTATAACATATGTTTTAGTTGGATTTTGTAGTGTTTGTTTCAGGGGTCTGCCCCTTGATCCCATTTTGGGGCGATTTCGTGGACTTATGGCTGGGGGTTGTTTTCTGTTTTCACAGAAAAATGGCATACTGAACCATTTTAGTATGTCTTTTTTCTATCAGTTTTGGTCCTCCTAGTGTAGGTTCGGTCGACCAAACCAAATCGAACTTCTGAAATAGGGATTTTCGATCAATCGATTTTATTTTTGTTTCATGCTAGGAGTGTTGACCTGTACCCAGTTCAGACGACTAATCTTTTTTGGTCAACCGAACCAGAGAATTTCAGTATTCCGTTTTTTTCAAAAATGGTTTGTTGATTTAGGCCCCAACTACCCTTTTGAAAAGAATGGATTTCTGAGGATTTCTGCATTGGTTTGCTTTGCCCAATTGTGATGGGATCGTGGGCTATCAATGGGAGTCTTGAGGGACACCTGATGTGCCGTTTTGTCGAAGTTTTTTAGTGAGTTTCCAAAGATATAAAATGGTTTTCAAAGAGATGTGTTGGCCCGTTTTGGAAATGATTTCCCTAATTTTCTGTTTACAGGCCGAGACACTATGGGACTGTGTTGTCGGGACTAGAGAATGTGACGATATTCTCGAATGGTCGGGCATGTCTCCCTGTTTGAGGTCGGAGGTCGAGAGACTGAGGTGAGTGTTCATCGGGTCTTGGAGGTAGGATACTCCTTGACTGTCCACGAAGCTGAAGTTGAGGTCCATGGGTGGAGGTGTTTTGTGGCATAACAGGGAGGTATGATACTCCTGCTGTTGTTGTGAGCACTGAGACTCAAGTGTTGTCGGGTGTGGAGGTATGATACTCCCTCTCGAGTACCATGTGAAGGACGCCGTGAGGAGGTGTCCCTTGTAGTGGCCAGTGTGGGTGGGACATGTGCCCCATAACTAATAGCGTCTTGAGTCAGGACTGTCGTCCTAGGTAGGGGTTAGCCTTGTGAGGGTTCTCCAGGTGGGAGAATCGCGAGACGGTGATCGCTCCTACACAGGGTGGCTTCACTGTGACAGTGTAGTGCACCTTGGTGGCTACTTGTGGTCAGAGTTGGTTGCTTGATGTTGGACTTTCCGACTCATTGTGTGTGGTTTTAGTTAGTGTGGACCATGTTTTCCTATGTTTTGGGCCTAGTGAGGTTTTGCCTTGAGGGTTTTGGAGAAATGATTGCGAAATGATTTTAGAAGAAAAATTAATTATAGTTTTGTTTTCCACCATTTTTGTGAGATGCATGCTGAGTGACTTTTGTTACTCACGCCTGTTTTCTCATGATTTTGGGTTGCAGGTGCAGGCGAGCAAGTGAGTCTAGCAGAGTGCACATAGTCTGGAGTCTTGTAACCACACATACAGATTCTTGGTTATTGATATTACTATTTGGCTTTTAATTTTCTATAATTTAATTTATTTTAAATTATTATTGAAATTAAGGGTGTTATAATTTTTGCCAAGGAGTAACGATCACCTAGGTAGTATTTTAAAGGTGTCTTAGTATCCCAAAGGACATGCCAGTATAGAATAGTATTGCCATTTTTCATTTGGAATCTCAAAAATGAATTAATAATAGGGAATTGAGCTTTTAATTCCTACCAAAGTGGTGATGAGTTCCTGGAGGTGACATTAAGTAAAGCACCAAAGCCATTACAATGAAGGTATCTATTTTTAATTAGGGAAGGCCATTTAAGATGATTGTTACCATTATCCAAGAGTTGCCAAATAAGCTTACATTTAAGCACAGAGCAAAAACTTCTAAGATTGATAATTCTCAACCCATCTTGATCCTTATGTCTGTAAATACTGTAATGATCTAGATTTAGAAGTGGTGTTTTGGCCAAATGTTTTGATGGAGTTCTGGGTTGTTAGACGCTAAGTCCCTTGTGTTCAATGTAAATTGCAGCTTTAGTAATGTTCTATGCCTAAATTAGTAGATTTTTGACCTTCTTAATGTTGCGTAGTTGTGGTATTGTGCTGACCCTCATGGAAGTTTTGAGGGTTTACTCTAAGCTATGAAGGTTCTCTGGCGTGCTTTGGTGGCAGACCTCAGTTTGCACGAGTCACGTACACGGTGAGTAGTTGTGTGGCTTGGTTTCATGCTTGTGGCTCTCTCCCTTTTATCCTTTCTTTTCTTCTTTCCTTCCTTTCTTTCTCATTCCTCCTTTCGGGCCCTACTCCTTCCTTCCCTACTTTTTCTTCTTCTTCTTCTTCGTTTCCTTCTTAAGGAAGGAAGAGAGGAGTGAGAGAGGGAGAGACAGGAGAGAGAGAGAGAGAGATGAGAGGGTTGAGAGAGAGAGAGAGGAAGATGGCCAGAAGAGGAATAGGTTCCACTATCGCTGTCGTGCTCGCCATTGCACCATCGCATGGCGGAGGAGGTGCATCGTTTGCTACTCGTCGCTGTTGCATCTTTGGTGCCAAGTACACACACTATTGGCTCCTTCTAGTTTCTAATTTGATTCCTAGGTGCATGATAGTGTGTGTATGATTGTAGGAATTTTTAGTAAATTTATTGTGCATTTGTGGGCCATTTATAACAGTATTTATGGTTTGGGGTGAATAGTGCATTCATGTGGTTTTCTGGTGTTTTCTTGTGCCTAGGGCAATGGATGGCTATGATTCTTGTCCCAATTGGAAGATTTTCTTGAGATCTTTATTTTGATATATATGTATAGTTTGGTGTGGTGATTTGTAGGATAGGATTTTAGTTCCCGTTTCAAGGTGCCCGACTATCGTCGGGTTTGGCTTACTAATTTTGTTCAGTAAGCTATTTTGGCTCTGAAATAGTCCTCACAACCCTTGCTTCGATCGACTATATTTATTCGGTTTGCTGTTTTGGGTCTTGGGTGTTGACTATCAGGGAATTTTAGACAATTGGATGGATTTCGATCTGCCATTTTTGGTGCGTTGAGCCCAAGTTTAGTCAACCGTTCCATTTTGATCTGTCGATCTAGGCCTTGATCCTGTATTACGGTCTTTTTTATTTTCACACACACACACACACACACACACACACACACACACACACACACATATATCCTACGGAGATAATTATATGGACATAAATGATTAGGATAATCATTAGAATGATTGTAGGAATTGCCTAAAATGAATTAGTAAGATTCCACTTAGGGTGTGTTAGATTAAAAGATGAAATGACTTAAAATTCCTAAGTCTCATCCTTTATGGTGTACAATGGATAGTAGGGATCATAACTTATCCCCAGGACTAGACTTTGGTTGGGTTCTGTGTGTGGTGCACTGAATGAGATGTTCGATGGCATTGTATGGATGTTTGACTCTGATATGACTGTGCTGCTAAGGGATACGAGTAGATGGAAATCGAACCAAGTTGGGCCGACCTGGCCCACGACCGGGCCTCCTCTTGCAAGGCATGGGCCCGACACGGCCCATGGCCTGTCTGTGGGCTGGGCCGGTCCATTAGGCCTAAATTTTATTTTTAAAATTATTTTTTTTATTAATAATTTTTTTTTTGAAATACATCAATTTTTTTATATAAAAAATTCAAAAGATATTTACATCATTTTTTTTACATTTTTTATTTTAAAATTTTACATTAATAATTATTCATTTGTGGAGTTTGTTCTGCCTATTAAAGTTGATGCCGCATCATCGTCTTCTTCTGATTCAGAATTCAAGCTCAATCCCTGAAGACGATCAACCGCATCGTATCAATCTTTTAAGCAGATAGAGGCTTCTACAGACTTTTTTGATAATCTACATCTTTTATCATTTAATACTCTTTTTTCTGCAGAAAATGCAGATTCTGATGCCACAGTTGACGTCAGAATCGATAGTAAATCTTTTGTCATTTTTGATACTATAGGAAACTAATTGCTATAGCAGACCACCACTTTAATATATCTAAGTTATCTATTCGTAAATCACTAAAAGCAATTGGGGATTCTATATAATTATCTAATTCATTATTTGTACTTGGTTTTATATATTTTTCCTTCTTTTTATTTAATCAACTCCATAAATAATTACCACTACTACTACTATCTGTTTGTGTTCCAAAAAAACTAGATGCTTGACTACTAGATGTTACACCATAATTTCTAATATATTCTTCAAATAAATTATATAAAGTTGTCTTTATTTTATCATTAAATGAATCTATATACTCATTTTTATTCATATTACTAAAAATATCATCTATAAGTATCATATAATTAACTAATCTATGTCTAGGATCCATAATTAAAGCTAAACAT
>JAMKQA010078982.1:0-19567 GCA_024699735.1 Posidonia australis
TATCTTGGCATGTAAGTCCAAATACATATATGTATGAATATTTTGCTTTCATAAATGCTTTTCATATTTTCTTAAGTGATTATTTAACATTTAATCACATTTCATTTGTTATCATCAAAATGTATTTATAGATTTTTCCAACACATGAGACGCAAATGTGAAGGCCAGATGTCTACTAACCAGAGGGTGAGTAAGGATTTCTATTACGCATGGGGAAGGTATTAGGCATTGCTGTACACCCAAGAAACTAAGTCTTTCTAGTCTAATTCGCTTGCTAAAGGCTAGATGAATGCTTGCTAAGCCTAGATTGTGCTCTAAACATGCAAATATGAATGCTAAGACAAGACTGGATGGATGTGTAAGATGGTATGCGAAAACTACGAAGAAATCCACATAAAATATCGCAATGATGAAAAACAACACAACAAAGAAAATCATATGAAATGACAAGTTTTTGGCAAGAATGGTTCAGAAGATCATACAGGCATCAAGAAAGTCAAAAACGCAACCAACTCAGGCCATTAGAGTCAAAGAAAGTATTATGGAAATCAAGATGGGAAAACTGCAAAGAAGTCTACATAAAACAGGTAAACTGTGATATGTGAAGAAATTCACATAAAATGATGATGTCTTTGGAAAGAATGCTTTGAAAAACCACATCGACATCGAGAGCATCAAAAATGCGACAGATCCAAACATTTGAATCATAGAAAACATCACGAAAATCGAGATGAAAAAATTACGAAGAAGTCCACATAAGATAAGATAAGTAAATAATGACATGTGAAGAAATTCACATAAAATGACAGTGTTTTTGTAAAGAATGATTCAAAAAATCACACCAACGTTAAGGGGATCAAAATACGATAGACCCAAATCATTAGAATCGCAGAAGACACCATGGAAATCTGAACGGAGAAGTTGCAAAGAAATCCACATAAAATAGGCTAACACCGACATATGAAGAAAATCACATAAATGATAGTGTTTTTGGAAGGAAGATTCGGAAAACCATACTGACATCAAAAAGATAAAAAGTGGAGGCAACCCAAGTCATCAGAATCATAGAAAGAGTCATGAAAATAAAAAAAGAGAAATAATCTGCAAGTGGGCCAATGTGGGCTTTTCGGTCAGTTAGTGTATGCCCTTAAGCAATGAAATTTAAATCAAATCAAAAAAATCCAAAATGTAGGAGTAAAGCAAATCAAATCGAATGTTGGGTGGGGGGTTCCAAAAACAAAGTGAAGAAAAATTCATGAAAGAAACACATAAATGCAAACTTACTTAAAAGGGGGACTGATACACAAATGTGATAAAAAAATATGTAAAATGCATGAATGTGTACCTAAATATGTAAAAGGTGCTGAAGAATGACTTGGACAAAGATTATGTAAGACTGAGTGCAAAAACTAACATACATGTGCATGAATTGGTGGCACAAGGGTAATTTGGTCATTTCAATGGGCAGATGTAATAAATGCATGCATGGGGATGATGTATGGTCAAAGATATGTTAAATGTATGCGAAATGTTAAGAAAGTATTATTTTTGGGAAAACATGCCAAGGACAGAGTCTTAAAAACAATAAAGTGTTGTAAACACAATAAGGGACAAGACTAGGGACCAAAATGCAAAATTCACAAAAAAGGATGAAAACTTGGATTAAAATACTTTCAATAACTTCTATTCTAATGTGTAGATGATGGATCCAATGAGAATATGACACTAAGATGTGTGAAAATTGCACCTTGGTAATTTCCTGAAACTCAAGGTCTAATGTGCAAAATTCACACATGAGTGCAAATGTGATTAGAATATGAAACTAAAGATCAACTTGTCGTGCAAGCATGGTTTTTAAATGGAATCCATGATTAAATGCAAAATATGAAATGCAATAAGTGGAAAATATCAAAAAACATGTGAGAAAACGATTAAAACCCTAAATGATGGATTTAAAATTAATCTAAGGGTCTGGATGCAAATTTTCTGTGTTCTGGGATTATATGTTATGAACCTAAAGGTCTACATGCAAAATTACAGAGCTTCAATGTGATAAAAATTGGACTTTTGTATTGATCAGTGTAATTATGAAGTCTCTAAGGGTCAGGATGCAAATTTTACAAAGAAAACTCATTTTAAAAGGTTCTGGGGTTCAATGCAAATGTTCACGACTTAAATGCAAAGAAAACATGATCACAGGGACTTAAATGTAATAAAACATGTATGAATGCATTAAAAATACAAAATTAAAATATGCAGGGAGTTATATGCAAACTTTACAGGAATAAAATGAAGAAATAAAAGTTATCTAAACTACAGGGGCTTAAAAATAAAACACATGACCAAAACGTAAATATTTAAGGACCTAAGAAGTATAAGTTTAAAACTAAAGGGGCTTTAGCCAAATAAGCCCCCTTTGAAGATCACTAGCAGATCGTCTACGTCTCCGCTCCAGCAATGATCTAGCGGTGGTCCAGCGGCAGAAGAAGGTGGGCGTCGGTCCAGGAAGCTGAAGGGGAGCCCGGTGGAGCATCCGAGCGGTGGACAGGGCTAGAGTGGCCTGAGGCGTGCCTCCCACCTCGTGCTTTAGCAAGGTGGCCACCAACGCTGGGGAAGACGATGGTGGGAGGGAAACGATGCTCTAGCTGCTGGGTCGATATGGCGGCGAGTGGAGGAGCTTCTCGGAGACCTGAGGAGACTTCTGGAGGTATTGACGAGGGCCAGGCGGGGTCAAGCGTGCTCCCCTCGTCTCCTATGCCGAAGACAACGATGGCAGAGGTACGGGTGGCGCTCCAGGCTCACGAGCAATGACGTGGCAGCTCAGCGAGGTTCATGATGGTGTGATGGGTCCCTCGGAGGAGGTCGTGAGCGGCAGGGACGTCAGGTGGCTTCCAGCGGCTTCGATGGCGAAGGAGCGGCGGTCGACGGAGCAACAGTGATGGCAACATTGGTGAGCTTCTCAAGCATAGGAGGCCTCCTCTTGAGCACCGTGAGCTCAAGGAGGAGGAGGAGGAGGAGAGGCCCATGTGGCCTTGCAAGGGATCATGAGGCCTCAAGCCTCATCGGCGACAGAGGACCCATCAACGGAGGGAGACGACGATGTACAGGGTTGGCCTCTTTTGGTGAATCAAGACCAAGAAACTAGAGGAGTCCTCTAGACCTAAAGGGGGCATGCTCTGGATCAAAGAGAGAGAGAGAAGGAATACCTGGAAGGCGAGGCTGTCTTCCCCGATGAGACTGGTCGACGACGATGCTTCTCTGGTGGCTGCACTTGCTGCGGAAAGAGGCTGGAGGAGGAGGTTTGGACGTGGGGAAAGTGCTAGGGCTCTCTGCTGGTTTGTGTTTGGGGGGCTTTCGTGGGCTGAAGCATGCTTGGAGCAGAGGTCCCATCTGTCGGCGGCAGGCGGCTCTTTTAAACTCCGATCCAGCCTTCTCCCGCCGTTGATCTTCCTTTTCAGGGCCTCGCTACTGCTAGATTGGGCATGAGCTCCAGAGGGAATCGGTCAAAGATAATGGGTGATTAGGCTTGGACAACTGTTGATTGGGATTCGACGCCGGAGTTTTCGGGATCGTCGGAGATGGTGCCAGAGTTTGTGGGGTGATCGCTAGAATTATTTTTTGTCTTTTCTAAAGTTCTTGGTTGAGAAATGCAATGGGCTGAATTGGGCCTAGTTTTAGGGTTTTTTTTTGTTTTTTTGTTTTAATTTTAAGGTTTTGGTTTTTTTGTTTTAGGTTTTTAATTATTTGTTTTGATGATTTTAGTTTTAGGATTTTAATTAAGACTTTGGTTTTTAATTTTAAGATTGATTAAGTGATTTCTGGATTTTGTTATTTTAAGGTTTTGTGATTTTAATTAGGGTTTTAAATTAGGATTTTGGGTTTTAGATTTAGGTTTTTATGGTTTATTTTAGTGATTTTAATTTAGATTTTGGGTTTTAGTTTTAAGTTTAGTTTTGTAATTTAATTAGGGCTTTTGGATTTTAATTAGGGGTTTGAGTTTGTTTAAGTGATTAGGGTTTTTTGGGTTTTAATTGTTTTAGGGTTTTAATTGATTTTAAATTAGGGTTTTTAGTGTTTTAATATTTTTGGGTTTTTTTGTGATTTAATTAATTGATTTCGAATTAGGGTGTTATTTTTTTAGAGTTTTTTCTGAATTTAAATCAATTAAATTTTTATGTTTGAGTTTTAATTTGGATTTACTTGGTTTTTTACTTGATTTAATTAGGGGTTTAATTTAAAATTTTGGTTTACTTAGTTTTTTATTAGGGTTTTGACTTAGATTTTGATTTCATTGGTTTTGCTTGATTTTTATTTGGATTAAGGTTTCTTTTTAATTAGATTTAATTTTTAGTGGATTTTATTAAGTTTTACTTGATTAGGGTTTTAATTTGGATTTTAAATGGTTTTTTGACTTTAATTAGGGTTTTTATTTGATTAATTTAGATTTTAAGTGGATTTTATTTAATTTTAACTTTAATTTGGGTTTTTGTTTGATTAGTTTGGATTTTAAGTGTTTTAAATGAATTTTGTTTGGTTTTAATTCTTAATTATTATTTTTTGCTTTGATTAGGTTAGAGTGGACTGGTGTGGGCCTGACCGGGCTTGTGTGGGCTTAAGTGGGCTTGTAGGTTTAGGGTTTAGGTTTGAAAATTAGGATTTTGGTAGTCGCAACCAGAGCATCTTTCCTGAGGAGCCTGCTGCAAGTGACTTCAAAATAGGGGTGTCTACACGTTGAATTGGAGTGGAAAATAAAAAGAAAGAAAAATAGAAAGGAAGAGAAAAGAAGCAGGAAGAAGAAAGAGAGAAGGAGAGGAGGAAAAGGAAGAGGAGGGAAAAGGGAGACAACCATCCGTCACCCATGCCCACTGTTAGCGTTGCCAAGGCTCGCCAGATCTTGCTGTCATCTATGGAGAGAGAGAAGATGGAGAATCCATAGTAGAGCAGAGAATGGAAGAAAGAAGGATAGAAAGGAGAAGATGAAAAGAGGGTCGTGAGGGGTCAAGGATAGGTGGAGGGAGGAGAACTTGCAGGAGGTTGGGTGAGCTCGATGGATGCTGGTGAAGGTGGAGAACTCACCAGAGTAAAGGAGGGGTTGTCAGAATCCATGCTTAGCTACACATTTCCCTTCGATCTCACTCCTAATTTTAGTCCAATTTGTGAGGAATTATGTGATTTCAGTTTAAATCCATGAAATTGGGTAGGGCGACATAGGATCAAGGATTTATGTGGATTCCATGTATTTTCCATGGATTATAAATGGATTTTCGTAAGTGGAGCTTCAGTGATTCAAATGAATTCTCTGGCTTTTGATTTTTATATCTCAAGCAATACTTACTGGTTTTTGATGAAACTTGTCCCAAATGAAAATAGACTTGGAATGCTTGGATTTGAGCATTTTTGTAGGAATTATGGAGCATCGAAAATGGATCTGCCTAAAGTCCCATTCCAGTAAGGGTTGGGTTCAGGGCAAAGGCCATTCTTTTAGAAAAACGTCTGGTTCGACATACCGATTGAATTGGGTATGCCAGATCAAGGATTTTTGGCATACCGTTCCATTTTAGTATGCCAATTTGGCTGTCAGTCTGCCTTAAATCATAGGGTCGGTATACCGAATGGGTCTAGTGTATCGATTTGCTTCTCTGATTTAGGACCAAAGTGCTAGTCTGGTCGATCGACAGATTTCGGTCTACCAAACTAGGCACTGAATCTATTTATAAGTGTTTTAATAGTTAATCTTAGAGAGGTTATTAAATTGACATCATAATGATTAGGATAATCATTAAAATAGTTTTAGGAATTGCTTGAAATGAATTTGCAAGAAATCCCTTGAGTCTGAGTAGACTAAAAGATGATATAACTTAGAAGTAATAAGTCTCTTCCCCAATGGTTTAGAATAGACAATAGGGATCATGATGTTGTCCCTAGGTCTAGAGTTTGGTTGGTCTCGAGTGGGGTGCAGTGAAAGAATCATTCAGTGGCACTATCTTGTGGTATTGGGCACTGATCTAGCTGTGCTCCTGAAGGACACAAGCTAATAGGCATCTTACACCTTGGCACTAGAACATGAGGTTCTAGTTGAGATTTGTGTTGGTGTTCAGTTTTGGAAGCCAAGTGGAACTTCGAGATTGCTGTCTTGGTTTTGGTGTGACTGTTTGGGCCAGACAGAAGAGTTGTTAGGACTTTGTGCTTGAGATATGACTTCTGGTTTTCAGTTTTCATGTAGTTTTGGGACACAATGTTTTATGGTATTTTTGGAAAAATACTTAAATGATTTCGAAATAAATTTTGAAAAGGATTATGGAACAAAAAGAACTGTGTTTGCTTGCAAAGCCTTAAATGATTTGCCATGGAAACTATTAGGTGATTTGGGAAAATGGTTTTTCCAAAAGATTTTAAAGTAGATTCTCGAGTTGGTGGTTTCTGTGGTGTTTCTATGGTATTTTGAGTTGATTCTAGAAATGATTGAAAATAATTTCCAAAAAGGATTTGGAAAAGACTTGCATAGTTTGTAAAGGTTCTGAAAGGTTTTCTGGAATTTCTGTTTGCTGAGGTCGAGAGATCAACGAGGCGTGTTGCTAAGATCAGAGGGTGTGATAACATCAGCCTAGGGTGAGGCCAAAGTCCAAGAGGTTAAGGTAAGTGTTTGTCGGATCCTAGAGGTATGAGACTCCTGTATTGTCGTTCACGAGGCTAAGGCTGATGTCCAAGGGTCGACTAGACTTGGAGGTATGATACTCTGCTTGTTTCGGATGTTGAAGACCCAGGATACTGACTGTACATAGTGGTACGTGGCAACATGCCCAAGCGATATGAGACCTCTGTGTAGCTGGATGTGATACCTTAGTTAGTACGAGTACCAAGATTGAGACTATTAGGTGCTGGCAAGGCCTAAGGTTGAAGTCTTCAAGTGTTTGGGCACATAGGGGCGTTGTGAGGGACACATCCCCGTGCATGTTGAGACTGAGACCGGTGTGGTCATAATACAATAAAGTCCATTGGCCAGGGCGATGGTATGTCCTACATAGGGACTTGCACAACAATAGTGCAAACACCATTGATCGTGCTTCGATGGACTACTTATGACTAAGTGACAGTTGCTTGGTGTTGAGTAGCACGAAACACCAAAGGCTTGTTGGCCAAGATGGGTGGTTGTAGTCATCCATGGTAGTGCAACAGGTTTAGGATTTTGTCCTAATAATTGCTTGTGGCCAGTGTTTGTTGAGACTTTGTGGTTTTCGCCCGTGGATAGTGTTGTTTAGCTTGCACCCGTGAGTGGCGTTGTTTTACTTGCGGCCATGAGTGGTGTCAAGTTGCTTGCGCCCATGAATGGTGTTGTTTTGCTTGAGCCCATGAGGGGTGTTGTATTGTTTTGAGCCAATCCGGGACGTTGGGTTGGTTGCGCCATAGGTGGCATAGTGGCTTTCAGAAAAATGGGATTGTGTCAGTTTTTGAGATATGATTGGTTTGTTTGATTGAACAGAGGCTTGGTGCTAGTGTGGCACTCTCCAGTGGTTGTGGACTTGATTTTACAAGAGTGGTTATCTCAAGCATGCATAAAGTTTTAAAAAATCATGCATATGGTTTGAAAGAAAAGAAAGAAAATAGTTTTGAAAGACATGAGTGTGATATTGAAAAGAAAAGAATAAGATGGTTTTTAAAAGCATGATTTTCAAAGGATTTGTTGATTGTTAGACAAAAAGGTACTACTCCGTGGTTGTGTGCGGGCATCTAGGGGAGATGTCAGAGTAGTATGTGCTTTAGTGGGACGTGTACTGAGTGACCTTTTAGTGGTCAATCAAGTGTATTTGTTTGATATTTTTTACAGGTGCTAGATAGGACTAAGAGTTTACTAGTACACTCAGAGCTAGAGTCTGTCGACCATACATCAAGAGATCTGGATATGTAAGTAGTTAAATTTATTTCAGTTATTAGTACTTTAGTTTATATTGTTCATTCTTGGATTTAATTTAAGATTAATGTGATTAATTAAATGAAAAAAACTATAGTTAGATTTGGATAACGACTTGGAACAATTACACTACATCATCCTTCCTGCATCTCCGGACGAGCAAAAACATTACGAATAGAGCAGCATTTATTAAGCAAAAGTCATTAATTAATGAAGAGGCACTAACCCAAGAAGTCTACCTCCTCGCAGATGTGCATGGAATCAAGCCGGCAGCCATTGTAGTTCCCAGACACTTGCAAGTGCCAAGTTCAAATTAAAGCTTACCATTATCAACGTATAAAAGTAGATGGGGCGAAATAAAGTAAAGAACTGAATATACCTGCTTAAGAATTACTGGCCAGGAGCTGCTCAAGGCACCCCACGATGCCCGTGAACTCAAGGCACCTCGGCTCGATGTCCGTGAGCACGAAGCACCCCTGCTTGTTGCTTGTGAGCCCACACTAGCAAACTTGAGTCCGACTGCGAGCAAGCGGACAGAAATTCAGAAAGCGGCATATGAGCAAAACATACGAACAATGCAATCATAAACAGAGCATAAACACAAAGCAAAAACATGCAACAACACAGCCTCAAAAGGATAGTTATCAGTCAGTTAAAGTAAATGCAACAAGCACCGCATGCAGACTAAGCATATGAGCACGACATAATATGCAAGCACAGCAAAAGCATTTAAACAGAGCATGGAGTTTAAGCACAAAACCACAAGCACGGCAACAAGTCTGGCTAAGGCTTGGCATATTGACAGGAGAAATAAGGGCATACAGTGCAGCAAAGAAAGCCAAAAAAGCACAATGGCAAACATTTTCAAAACAGGGCATAAATAGAAGCATGCAAGGTACAAAAACATAGCATACAAGCAAAGGCATGCAAGAAGCACAGAGATGACTTGTAGGCACCACAGAATTCCGACATGAAAGCGGTATTTGCACAAAATGCAAGCATAATAGAATTAAAGACGCATATGAGCAAACCATTTAGAGAGACAGTTGAGCAGACAGTAAAACAAAAGTGGATGCTAACAGGAGCATTCCATGGGTGGCATACAGGCATCGCAAAATCAAGAGTAATACAAGCATTGCAAATCAAAAGAGAAGCAAACATTGTGGAACACGAACAGAGTAGTTCAGAGTACTGTGTACATCAAGTTCAGCATGGGTGATATAGTGTAGGAGGATGATGGTCAACAGTCCATATTTTTTGGTCCCAACCAACCCATATATCTAGCAACCAACCATCACCCCAAAACCCCAGTCATAGGCATCATCCCAACTAAACCCATGATTGTGTCCCTTGCCCTTGCACCACTGGCCACAACCCAACTGTGCCAACATCCTCGATGGTCATGCCCCTACACCATTGGCCTTCCCTTGCATCTCACACCCATCGACAGCACAACGAGAACCCCTAGCATCGTCGACGCCCAATGCCCAGCAATGCCAGCACCTTCGCTGTCCCTCAACTTGCACCCATGTTGAAGCGAAAGACAGGAAGCAAACAACAACAAAAGCAAGCCACAATAGTGAACGACACAGAGGGGAGGAAGAGGAGACTTACCATGGTCGGAGCTCCACCGTCACTGACTCACACGTAGTGTAGTTGTAGACACCACCCCATATGCTTGCAAATGGACTTAACTCTAAAATCCAGCCTAAAAACCCTAACCCTAGATTTATACCCTAAGCCTAAAACCCCAAACTTAGTCTAAAACACTAAAAGTAACTCAAAACCCTAAAATTAACTCAAAATCCTAAAACCCTCCTAAATCAAATTCAAAATCCCAAGCCTAATCCAAAACCCTAGTTCAAAACTCTAAAACTAACTCAAAGCCCTCAAACCAACCTAAATCAAATCCAAAATCTAAAACTAATCAAAACCCTAATCTAACCACCTAAACAAACCCTAACCACTTTCCACTCCACCATAATAACCTATAACAACCTATAACAACCTCTAACCACCTAAACAAACCTTAACCACTTCCCACTCCCTACTCAACCATAACAACCTATAACAACCTCTAACCACCAAAACAAACCTAACTACTTCCCACCTTCATCATAACAACCTATAACAACTTGTAACAACTTCCAACAACCTCTAACTAATCATAACAAACTACTCTAACAACCCTAGTCATTTGCAAGCCTATAAATACCCCTCCATTTGCAAGAGAAAAGAGGGGAGAAAAAGGAGAGAAAAAAACTTAGAAAATTGAGAAGGAAGCCACCAAGGTATTTTCTCTCAACTAGAGCAACCAGAGAGGTTCAGGATTAGAGAGGAAGCTCGGGGAGGGGAATAATTCCAGTTTCAGGCCACCTCCGGCGAGCTCTGGTGAGCTTTGACGACCTCCGACGACCATCTCCACTATCCACTCAGGTATGTCCTCCACTGATCTCAATTTTCTTCAAAAATGATTCCCTAGGTCTTCCTTTTTATTCCCCAACCGATTCCAGCAGTGCCAGAGGGTTGAGGGAGCGACATCAAGACCCTTCTTCATGCCCTGGATCGCCCCCACAGCCAAGCTCGCTGGAGAAGACAACGTCGATGGCAAGTAGGATCAGAGGTTGAGGAAGCAACGCCATTCGTGCCTCCGGATGGAAGGAAACATTCTTCTCAGCGTCCCCAAGCCTCTAGAAGCACAGAAGCACCACGTCGCAGCCGCCAGGGCTACCTTCTTCCTTGGCGCCGTCGCCAGAGCTGCCCCGACGGCGAGAGGGATGGGCAGCCTCCTCCGACTGTTGAATGTCTCATCAAAACCGTTGGATACACTCCTCTCGTCCTCTTCTTGCTCCTAGTGAGCCCTTATGCCAAATCAGGCATCAGGATGCCTTGGAAGGGCATCCCAAGTAGTTGCTGATAGTAGAGTTCCGTCGTCGGTGGTTGTCGTTATTTTTTCATTAAAAAAATAAAATAAATAGTTTTCTTTAAAAAAACTTTTGATCTTTTCTTTTTCTTACACATAAGTCCTTGTTTCTTGCATTTAGGTCTTTGCATATGTTTTTAAAACCATTTTAATAATGTTTGTTTTGAAATATTGCAATGTGACCCTTGTATATTCTTGTTAATGTTTTCCAGGCTTTAAAATTTGACATAAACCCCTGACTTGCTTTTAATTCTTCTTCAGGTCCAGTATTTTGCATAAAAAGCCCTGAACTTTATTAAAATTGTTTTGAATGCATGATTCTCTGTCACAATTGCAAATTAAACCCTAGGAACTTAAATATTTGCTCAAATATGTCCAGAATTGTATTTTAGACCCTGAATTTCACTGATTTCACACTGAATGCATATTTTCTAGGGAGAAATTGCATGTCAATTCCTGAAATTTCCTGTTTTCAAACATGAATTCTTTTCCTTGCACATTTAACCCTAAATTACTTCAGAATTGTTTTAAACACATGTTTTACTGGCAAAATTGCATATTGAACCCTAGGGATCTTGAATTTGACAAAAAATGCACAATTTTGCACATTTGACCCCTAATTTCTTCAAAATTACATAAAAATGTGTTTTCCTATGTATTTTTGATGATTTAGCATTAGAATTTCAATTTTCACTCAGAACGTGTGAGTTTTGCACAAAAGTCCCTGGAATTTACATTTTTCACTCACACATGCATTTTGTACATTTTGTTTCCCATTTCATGCATATTTTCTCATGCCTTCTTTCTTGCATTATGTAAACACTTTCAACTCATTTCAAGCTTGACCTTCCCATTGTTTTTTGGATTTCTTCTGACTTTTACGATTTTGATTTGATTTGGTTTTCCATCGCCCGAGGGCGTATATTAGCAAGCTTAACAATGCTGACATTGACCTGAAAGAGGATTATTTTCCCCAATTTGATTTTCTCGAATTTCTTTAAGTTTCTAATGATTTGCGCGACGCTTTCCGAGAATTCTGGATTTTCACGATTTTCTTCATCGCCCACAGGCTTACAGTAAAGTGGCATTTGCAATGCCTACATTGTCCCTCAGATTATCATTTTTTTTCTTTTATTCATTTCTTCTCTTTGATTTGACATGGTCATCTCAAGCATGTGCATTCAGAGTAGACAAGCATACACACAATAGTCCATTAGCAAGTAGGAAACCTAGAAAGACCAAGTTCTTCGGGCGCATGGGGGTGCCTTACCCCTTTCCCTTGCGTAACAAGAATTCTTACCCTTTCTCTAGCCCACATTGATTTGTGCACTACATCCATTAGGCACAGAGTATGCATATGTTTTCTTCACCTTGATTTCTTTTGGTTTTTCTTTTGTGATTGATTTTCCTTGTCTTTTCATTAAAAGACTAAGTGGCAATTCCCTTCCTTATCCTTTTCTTATATTTTCTTGGTGTTTCCGAGCCCAGTCTTCTTCTCCGGATTCACCATCTTCATCGTGACCGTATCGGGACTCCTCGTGTGCTTCTACGCACCTAGGAGAGCTGTGTAGGGTTCCACTAGTATGGTCACAGGAATTTACGACTCCACTAGGGATAACCAAATTCTGACTTTCGTTTTGGTTTCCTTGCTTGCTTAACATTGATCTATACTTCGTGTTTGTTTGCTTGTTCTATTTGTTTGTACATATTTGACTATACATGCTTTTTACACCATTGCTATGCCACCGCATATGCACATGACCTGATTCATGCCTTTTTGTTGATACTTGCTTTTCTTCACTACTTGTGAGCACTACACTAGCACATGCCATATTCATACCTTTTGCTTAATTGATTGACTGTTTAGATGCCATGATTGTGTGTTTTTCCCCTCTTTGTATTTGCCATGATTAGGAGAATATAGACATGTTTGCCTCCCTATCTGGTTAAAATAAAACACACAAACTCAGATAAACAAATAATAAGACATAACTAGAGACAAATGCTCACAAATCCCCATGGTTTAATAAAACGCAAGTAAAAGACACAAAAGCATATCGCATGATTGATCATACAAGGCATGCATCTTCTCCTCTGAGTCCACCCACAGTTTGCGAAGGATAATTCTAGTAGCCCGTTTTATAGCTTTGGCGTAGGGCGTGTTGCTAGTTTGTCCCCCTTGTTTGGGGTCGTGTCGTTGCTAGTAGAGGGTACAACTCCATGCTACTGCAGGAGACGAGTCTACCAACACACCACCTATTCACTGCCTGTGCTTCGGCCAGGATTTAGAACGGGAACCTTCCTTTTCTGACCAAAGTCAAAACCGAAACCCATGAGTATGTCCCATATGGTCGACCCCATGTGGGACATGCATGGTAAGAGAGAGCATGTTAGTAGCATTCATGTGCATGTGTGCCATTCATGCCACCCTAACAAATGATTGCATAGCTCACTTGCTTCTTTTGTTGTTTTGTTTTCTTCACTAACACATTAGGTTTTTTTCCCTTTGTCAGGTGTAAAGTCTTGTGTACGAGTTCCTAGGCCAGAGCCTGGGAGTTCCTTCCTGTGACCTCAATCTTGAGGCACTGTTCTCGACCGTCTTTCCTTGAGCTATTCGTCATTTTCGACGATAGCTGCTTGTAGGTGTCGTCCTTTAGTTTATAATTGCAGCCCCATCCTTACTCGTTCATGGTTCGTTATGGCCCAACGAGCCTCTAAGACCTTTGCACCGGTTGCTCCGGAGGGGATTCCTGTTTCCGCTTCTCCTTCTTCTTTTACTTTGACATTAGTTACTCCACCTGCATTCCATGACAACCACTTCCAGGTGCCTGGAGTTCCCTGTCATCCAGTTTCAGGACAATGGCAGACCCTTATCGGTCTGGAGCCCGTGATCGAGGTAGTTACCATGACCACCACAAGGGCATCTGATCTGATGATGTCCTGTCCTTCAGTTGACTTTACTCTGCTTGACACATAGCTGGCTGTGATTGCTTCTTCAGTAGGAATTCAACCCGCAGCATCCTTGAACTTCCAGCCCCCTGTGACATTCCTTCCGCTTGCTCTTCCAGCCCTCAATACTGCTACCGATGGTTCCGTCACTGTGCAGTCTCAACAGCTTCTGGCCCTTGTACAAAGGTTGCAAAGCATGGCCTTTTCTCTAGATCCTACTTTGACCGCACGTGTTTGTCCAGTTCTTGAGGATCCTGCTCCGCTTGCTCAGGCATTCCATGCTGCACTAGTCACACCATCACCGCAGTCGTCGTCACAACTTCTCGCTGTCCTGATGACAGGCGCTGCTACTCTACCGTTAGTATCATTGACACAGCATACACAGCATATTCCTCCATCTGTTGGTGGTCCGCCTTTTGGGCTGATAGGGGTACAACGGCCTATGAACTCGACCATACCGGTTCAACAGCTATTACTCCCACATACAACACCACGCCCAGCACAACATAACATCATTCTGGCACCCTTGCATCAGATACAGGCTTCAACATACACTCCACCACTGACAGCACACATACACGAGTACGCTGGTCATCACGTTGCGACACTGGGTGGCTTGATGATAGATTTGGAGGAGCACATGGGTGCCATGGATACAGCGTACGCGAGACCCATCCCAGCTGCACAATTAATGTCAGCAGCAACCCCAAATGCACTTCTCACCAGGATGAATGACCTAGATAGAGCGTTACGACAAGTGTAGGGTAGGGATCGCCAGTCTTATACCTTTCGGGACCTCTGCTACTTCTTAGAGGCCATACTCCCCCCGAACTTCCATATCCCAGAACTTGAAAAGTATAATGGGAAAGGCTGCCCAATCTCACACCTTAGGGCATACTATGGCGATCTTGCTTAGTTACAAGCTGACGAGATACTCCTTATTCGCCTCTTCGAGAAGAGCCTCACAGGTCCGGCTTTGAAATGGATCACATCTTTGGATATGACCACCATCAAGACCTGGAATGATCTCAGCCAGGCTTTTCTAGAGCAGTATTCCTTCAATCTCGACATGGTCCCAAAGCATGAGGACCTAGTCACCAAAAGGCAGAAGCCTCACAAGCCCCACATTTTCATGTAACTGGTTGCTTTTCTTTAGTAATGGACCCCATGTTGCAATATTGAGCTATGCTTGCATCTCATTTAATCTACACTTTTGTAAAAAGAACTGCTGCTGCTAGAATGCTTAAATGCATGCTAATGTGCTTTGTTTGTGCATACCATGCTTTTTATTCTGCCATTGACTGCACATTTTATGAATATATCCGATAGACAATACTTGCAATGCCATGTATTATCTCGAGACTCGTGCTTTGCTATGCTTGAATATACTACACTTCCTTTGCTTGACTCTGCTATTCAAATCTAGGCTTGACATTTGTCTGCTAGCAGGATGACCCAATTCCCGAGCGGGAGAGTTTACAGCTTCCTCGAGGTAGACCCTCTAGTTCTCGCCCACGACGACAGGGCAGCTCTTCGAGATCTCGGGCTTCTAGTAGCTCAGCACCTGCTATCCCCGTTGAGGTAAGTCCCTCTGGGACAACTTGTGCCTGTGATATAAATTTGACATTTCAATTAACAGCTGTACTTTCAGGAATCTGGCAACTTCACGGGGTGACTACTCAGCAGTGATCACATCTGTGAGAGCCCAGATTTTGATGTAACTATCATCGTTCTTCCTTTAGCCTGTCTTGGCTTTGGCACTACTACTTCTCTAATCCTGTATCTGTTCTGTCATTGTTGTTTCAAGTTGGGGATGCAAACCGGGTAAAGCGATGTCATTGGGCCCCTATGCTTGACCATTTCCGCCGCTTGCCCGAGTTTTTGCACAACTTTTTGCTTCACTGATCTCCTTTTGGAGGTTTGCTTCGCATTCCAGCCATCCACGGACATTATAACTTCTTCCTAGCCTTGGCAAAGGGATGGAGGTTTGAGACGCATACCTTCCATTTTCCATTCGGAGAGCTAACAGTGCTGCCCTACTAGTGGGCCTTGCTAACTGGCATTTCATTCGGTGATGAGTCGATTATTGGCGAGACTACTCATGGGATACATCTGGCTCCTGCGCACCTGGGCCGCATTCCTCCAAAGCCACCTCCAAAGAACCACATGATCATAGTGGGTTGGCTTGGGGAGTGGGGCTAGTTCTGGCTCAACCCGGAGGCGGCAGCGACGAGCCCGATTTCGTACTCCAGCACTTCTTATTGGATCTGCTTGTCATGATCTTTTGCGATTCTTCTGCCTACTACATTCATGCTAATTGGCTAGCATATCTAACCAACCTGGAGTACTTGGACTACTATGATTGGGCCGGGGCTAGCTACACCTGGCTAATCTATGGGTTGGACAACGTAGCTAAGCTGGGTCGTCGGTCTCACGTGGGACTGTACCCTTTGCTCACTGTAAGTACTAGTGAAAATTTATGTCCTTTTTGCAAAGCTTTTGATAATAGCTGATAACTTTCTTTCTATTTTCTCTTGCTAGTATTGGACTATCGAGTATATCACGCGAGGGCATTGCTTTGGTTGCCTCCGGGATGAGCTTCTTCCTTTCCCTCGTTAGTGGGTCGAGCCTGACCACTAGGCTACTGCGGGGGTCTATAGTTATGAGTCCTACCGATATCTTCTGCACTTGGTAGAGCTCGAGGACATAAGTTTTATTACATGAATTTTATTTCTGCATATCAGTGTCTACCTGCATTACTTATGATTGTCGTTTTTGCAAATAGGTACACCTGCACCCATTTTTGAGATACGACGGGTTCAACTAGGCAACTCTGAACTTTGGCTGCGTTTTGAGAGACAAGTAGGTAAAATTTTACTACATGAAGAAGTCGACCTACTTTCTCCCGGCGCGAGTGAGGCATGAGTTCCTCAATGAATTCTGCATCCCCACTCCTCCTACAGATATGGATCTCTCGGTCCCGTCTCGTGCCACCTCTAAGGGTCGACACACTGCAGCTATGGCTTCTCAAGATAGGCACATTCTTCGAGAAGTCAACTACACTGATTATTTAGCATGGTATAGGAGAGTCGGGAAGCCCTATCTTTTTGAAGAGGTCGTGCGCGACAGTCAGTGCGGGATGTGGTATGCCTCCAACTAGGCTAAGGTAAAAACCTTGTTCCTTCTACTTAAATAAATTTTCTCTATATAGAAGGTCTAATCTGACACTTGTTTTACTTCCACAGGGCTTCGAGGAGTAGTTTGCCTCCTTCTACGAGGACATCAAGTGGAAACGAGTATGGCGGCCTTTATTTACTTTAAATTTTATTATGTTTATGTCATGATCTCGCTTGACAACTTTGCAAATTCATGCAGGAACTACGGTGGCGAAACATTATATGGGTACTTCTTTCTGAGTTTCCTTTAACAGCATGCTTTGGCACTGTTGCAAATCTGACACTTTTTTGGTAATCTTTCAGTAGGACTACCCAGCCAACGAGGTGAATGCGGCCACCAGTGGGATATTCACCTTGGAAGTGTTTGAGGAGGACCGTCCTGACACCGAGGTTTCACAGAGGGTCCTAAGCTCTTTTGCCCACTCTCAATCTTCTACTGCTGCCTGGTATTCGCATCGGATAACTCAACGAGGGGCCCAACTCTTGGCTAAGAGTTTTCAAGAGAGATCTTTCGACGAGGAAGATTCCGGCAAGGAGTAGTAGATTTCTTTATTTCAGTTCAATCTTCTTTTGCCACTCTTTGTGTATGAACGATGCCACTCTGAATGTGCATGAATGCAAATTTGTTTTTGGAATGCAACCCTCCTCTTGGGTATTTATCCGTGTGTAAAATGTATGCTTCTATGTAGGTCTTGAGAAATGGCATCGATTTTGGGCGACTTTGATATTTTAAGGGGGGTTCTGCTTGCTGTCTGCCAAGTGGTGCGCCAGCTTGGTGTGCCTAGTTGGTGCCCCTTGGTACTCTCTATTCAGAATGCTAGCTTGCTTTCCTTTTCTGCTGCAACCCCTCTCTCTTTTCTATATTACTTCATATTCCCCAACGAAATCCGCTGCCTCTCTTACTGTAAAACCATTCTGAAGCCCTTAAACCTCATTCAAGCTTCATTTTTGCTTTCTCAGTGTCGATTACGCTCTTTCTCGGCTTGCAATGGTATGTGATTTTGCCTATTTTCTCTGATGTGACTATGGAAAAAATGATCCTCCTTTAGAGGGTTTTTATATTCACAGATTCACATACTGCTCCTTCCATCTGATCTTTGTTGCTCACATTCCTTCATATCTTGCAAAGGGAGAAAATGCCACATACACTGATTTTTTTTTATCACACTTCAGTTTCTTGCAATGGGAAGAAACTATATGCTTTGATTTCCATCAGATTTGCTACATATTTTCTCATATTTCTATCATTTCTCAGATTTGTGAACTTTTTTGATCCTTTTCCCCTTGAGAAGTCATTTGGCTATATATGACTTTCTATATTACCTAAACTTGTTTTTTGCATTATTCCTGCTATGCTTTGCTCCAACATCCATCTTCATAATTTCCATGTAGGGGTATCTGACCATGGTGACACCAAAACACTGCTTTGATGTTCCGTAAAGATGGAATAGTGCATTAACTGCTGATGATCGTGAGCAACTGCGAGTTTGGGGCATATCCTCTTTGTTGTTGAACATTGTCAAGGTGGAAGTGAACTGACACTTGTTATGCACTGCAGCAAGATTCTGGAAACCCACTTTCCATGTATTCCAGTTTGGGCAGAGGAAACTTACTCTCACCTTGGAGGAAGTCCGACAGATCTGTGGCCTGTCACCGTACATGTCTCCACCCGTCTTCATATGTCGTGACAATTATACTTTTGTTTTGAGCCAACTAACAAGCTTATCTCAGAGCGCTTGTGAGGAAAGCCTCATCTGCAAGGACGGGTGTAGACACCCTGATTTTGAGGTGGCTCATAGGTAAACTCTCTGAAGATGTTGCTTTGGATGTAGTAAGCCCAACCACTTTCGAATCCTATTTGACACTTTAACCAGCCATAGATTAGTGCATAAACCGACCACAAGCCTATAGCAAACCCATGGCCCAATTAGCAATTCAGGTAGCTAGTGGAGAGCATCAATGTGGAGCACTAGATTGGAGCATCCAGCAGGAGCACCACAGTGGCGCGCTAAGCCGGAGCACCAAGATGGCGCACCTTTCTTGTGCACCATCTTGGCGCACCAAGCTGGCGCACAACCACTTTTCAGGGTGTTGGCTGCTGGCTTTCCATCTTTTATGCTTGTAACCCTCGCCTGCGGATATTCCTTGCGAATCTCCGCAAGGCTGTTCGTTTTCGAGGCTGTTTGCATCCCATTGGAGTTACCTTGTTGAGATTCTATAAAAAGCCATCCATTAGCAGCCTTTTTGCTCTCTCGGCAACTCATCTCTCTTGGCTGAGCTACCTACCATCTCTTGGTTAAGCCACTCACATACTCTCAGCAACCTACTCTCGGTTCTAGAGGATTTTCTTGCATCTTAGAGCATTCCCAGCTGATCCAAAGCAACAAGGAAGTATTATCTTGAGCCATCCAAGGAGGAAACATTCTAGGCAAGGTAGGATCTCTACTTATCACTTTATTTAAACTCTAGATAATAAACTGAATAAAGCATGCAACTAACTGGATGTATGATATGTTAGTGATATTTTTTCGTGTCTTTTATGATAAGTTGGATGCTCCTACTTGTGTTTCATAATGTTTCTATGTCATGTTAATTTCTGCATCATGTGGT
>JAMKQA010078983.1:0-15614 GCA_024699735.1 Posidonia australis
AAATAAGGGGAAAAAATGTAACACTAAAAAAACAAGGAAATGTGAAGTTGGAACTGAAACTAAAACTAAAAAACAAAAATGTTATGAATAAAAAAAAAATCTGGGATTCCTATTGGAACATAGAAAATGATTAGTAAAAGAACAATTATTGTGGAGTCATAAGTTTCAACAATATTAATAATGTCTACAATTAGATTTCAATTTAGTATAGTTATTATGCTATCATGTGAGCCATAAATACCTATCACCACCACCACCATCAGTGATATTTTTGTAAGTACATTGGTAAGACTACTTGCATGATAACCCACAATTCAACTTAGTATAAGCACCAATATCTAATGTTAATATGTCCAAATTAATTAACCTAGCAGTTAGTATATTATTATTAAACATGAACAATAAATGTCTACATTGTAACATTCACAACAAATGTCCATGTGAAAAAAATGTAATGTTTATTCATCAAAACCAAGGTCATTAACTTGGATCATAAAAAAAGTATTGCCCATGTGTAAAAGAAACAAACTTTCTTCATCAAAACCAAAGCCACTAACTTGGGCTACGAAAAAAATATTGTTCATGTAAAAAATAAGCAGCCTTTTTCATCAAAACCAAAGCCACTAACTTGGGCCAAGAAAAAAGTATTTCTAGTAACAAAATCAAGAATCGTTAATGTAACATAAAAAGTAACTAGATGAATAGTATTAAATAATACTGTCAACGAAAAAAATCTAACATTTTACTAAACATCAGATGTAGTCAATAAAAAATGTTGTTGTAACAACAACAAAAAAGTTATTTTATTAGTAAACGTGTGTAGCATCTCCCCATAACGTTTACTTTATTAAGAAACTAAAAATATATAGGAAAACGTGTAGCAAGTTGAGTTGATCTCCGTATCTTCATCAAATCCAAAAAAAAGACAATCTAGAGTAATAAAAAATTCTTCACACATCAATGCAACTAACAACACATGCAAAAAAATAATTAAATACAGAAACAACTTTAGGTCATTCACTTTAAAATAGACGGTAGTAGATGATAGGCCTTACATTTCAAAAGTGAGATCGAAATTCATCTGATAATCTCCCTATATATATATATATAAAGAAGAAAAGAGAATAAGGTCCGCTCTTACTTTAATTGGTAAGCCTTCCATCCTGTTTAACAATCATAGACACAAATCTAGTATCATAACCATCATCAAACAAGGAAAAAAAACACAAATAAAGAAATTTGTCAATCATTTATAGTAACCACCCGTCCAATACAATGAGTGTAATTTTTTGAAAAAAACAAAATTCCTGCATTTAATTCCATTTCTCGAAACACATGAAACTCTATGTACTACTGCCATATACTACCGTCATTCTCGTTTCCACCCAAATTCCTTCACATCGCTGCATCCATCTGCAATGCCTCCTGTCACCGACGACTCCTTCTCAGTCGATGTTATGGTGCTTAACGACAAACACTACGAGTTCGACTGTTTCATGGATCATACGTCAGATATCTATGGTCAAAAAGAGGATAAAACTATGACGCCTACGCCTAAATTCCTCCATCAGGTGAGAATCATGGTTAACTTCATAATAAAACTAAAATAAAAAGGGTTTATTTTTTCTACTCGATTTTTTCCTATTATTCCTTGATTTTTCAATAGTAACCATCATTTTGACCAAAGGGTTTATTTAATTTGTATAAAATTTGACTGATTCGAGGTGATTATTTGTGTCATTCCAATAATTAATAATATCAGTTTTTTTAATTTTCGTAACACAAAATCTCATTTGTTACAGTAATGGAGAAACGAGTATCTTGAATTAGTTTCATTTTTTTTTCATTTAGATCTGCTTTCGTAAAGTCTACAAGTTCATACAAGACAATGGCACATTGATTATACTTTTTTTTATATGAAATTTCATGTTTTCAAATTGTATGGCTACAACTACTCATAGAAATCCAATCAATTTCGTTTCTTCTCTATTGTTATTGACTGACTGAATGTGATACTGAAACCAAATAAATGATTTATTGCATTATCTAGAAAAGCACAATAGATCGTAAATGTCACTAGAAAAAGACAAAGATAAAAGTCCAACAAATAACACAAGAAGTCAAACAAAAAAAAGAAAGGAACCACACAACAATGCCGGCATATTTGACTCCATTGAGTGAGAATCTGAACTAATCAACGAAGACATCAAGAATAATCGAGAGGAAAGAACGAAAAGTAAGATTTACATATATTAAATAACTCATCTATACTTCATAAAACATTTTGACAATTTTTTATTAATGTCTTCTTATTTTATGTCTTCAAAGATAAACATAGATGTGTCTCCTATGCAATGATAATATTTCTTAGAGTAAATAAATTGAGTGATGTTGTTGTGAATAAGATAAAAAGAACAATATTTAGTTATTTTTGAGACACCCTTTTATGCAAAATCATCAATTCAGACCTTGTTATCCTAATCTCCAAGTATCTTGGAGAAAACATCTTATTGGGTGATGAAAAGTGTATCTTCAATGTGGACGACATAGTTGAGATTCTAGGAATACCTAATGAACAAAAGGAGTTGTTTGAGGTCAAAAATCACAAATCCACCTCTCAATTGAAAAACTATTGAATGACAAGACACGTGTTAAAAAGTTTGATGTTGAGAGGAACTTAAAACAAATTTCTAGGACAAGAACTACAGAAGATGAAGATGTTATTGTGAAGTTTTAGATATGTTTATTGTTCACAACATTCCTATTCTTAGATTTTTGAATTGGACGTTTTGTTATATAGACGACTTGGATGATATGGACATGCTAGATCAGAGAGTCTATTCACTAACTCGGTCACGCAAGTGCATGTTAGAGAGGTAACTTTGGAAAACTGTTTTGGTTATACTGCAGGGAAGACACGTCCATCTTCATCGTTTTGCAAAGGAAATTACCGTCTTACAAGTGCATATTATTCCCAAGACCCTACTCTATATTCGTTCTTAAGTTGTGTTTTTAAAACACAGCTAACTTAGGCAAATCATGCTTCAGGTCAGAACCTACAATCTCCTTTGATCTTGATTCTGTCGTGCAACAACCTGTATCCTTCATTATCAGCTCTTTCACCAACAAAATTTGAGCAATCGAAGTGCAGCCCTATTACATACTGCAATAAACATATACAATTTCAAGATTTCCCTCCCGCGTATGTTGATCGAGACAACTTTGTCATCTGTTTCAATTATTTGAATAGGATACAGACCAGTCATATATAATCCAACCTATTTTAAAACCTATGTAAATGCACGTGCAGAGAATGGATTAGGTGTGCATTTGGCCCTTGAGAGCACATTACATGAAACATTAATAAATGGGATGGTAGTGTGTGTGATTTCTCATGTCTTCACTCCAATAAAGAACAATGAACAACTGAAATCCGTAATCATTTGTTGGGGCATATTCCCTATTCTAACCTTCTACAGGCGTCCAAATCATTTAGTCAGACCTCAGTGGCTAATGGGACTATTCTTTAATTGAATCAACTGTCTCGATTTTCACCCTTCATCAAGGTTCAGAAATCTAGCATGGGTCTTCATTCTTCAATAGAGCACAGGTAATTCTTATAAATAATAAACTATTCACGTAATAATCATCTCAAGAGCCTTACCTTCCCCTTCAAGTCACTTCATCAACACTTCCCCAAACAGTCTTTGATGGGTGTGTTACCAATCGAAAATGTCTTCCTTAAATTCAGTCATCATTTATTTACTTCAGAAGTTCAGAAGTCTATCAGTGATTTATCGATCAGTGATTTATTTACTTAAGAAGTTCAGAAGTCTATCAGTGATTTATCTTACAGTAAGAGAAATACCTGTATCATACAATTGGACCCCTTAGCTTCATACAGAAAAGATAACAGGAACTTTGGATCTCAATAATTAGAAGTAGAAGTGCAGTTAAAACCCATAAAATTGTGTTTTCCATGTCATTCAAAGAAGATGAAAAACAAGAACCCTGTGAGCTAGCTGAGAGCAGTCTTCCCAAAAGACTACTGAAAATTAGATGATGATACCATAAAAGGAAAATGGTACACGGACAGCTAATTCGATCTCTTTTTTGATCCCTCCGACATGACTGCTTACGTAGAAGTCACATAAATCGCATGTAGTATCATTGTGCATTCTCTCTTTCTCTTACTGCATTAATCTTACCTCAGTGAACGATGCTCTTACGTTCTCTTTCCAACAGGAGTTTGAAGGAAAATCAAACCTAAATTGTCTTCATTATTTCGTCTTTTTTCTCCTAACTCATCCTTTTTTTTACTCTCTTTCAGCGGAATTCTCTTTAGAATTCTACTACTTCTTATTATTTCTTCATCTGCTACTTCATGTTGAGAAGATTTTTTTTTGCAATTCTTGTTGTTTCATTTATTATAAGGTTTAATTGCTCAGAAGTTTTGTTTGTTTTATTTATTGCAAATAATTAGATTTATATTTTTGTTTGAAATGGTCGAAATTAGTTACATTTAATACAAATCCGTTTAATGTTTGCTTAGTTTCTTATTATTTGTAAGATTCTGCTGGATTAAGCTACTATTTTCTTATTAGGAGTTTTTTCTTGTTTTCTTATTGTCTATTTATTTCTTGATATTTCACTATAGTTCTCATGTTGCATTCTTGTTTTCTTACTGTCTCTTTGTTTTTTAGTATTTCGCTATAGTTATCATATTGTTTTCTTTTTTTCTTAATATTTCTTTATTTCCTACTATTTGGTTGTAATTGTCATGTTATTATATTGTCACTGGCTTTCATTGAGTTTTTCTATTCTCTGTGTCATTTATCTGTCATTGTCGTATTATTATAGTGTCATCGGATTTCTTTGCGATATTTTGTTCCCTAGTATTATTTGTCTATCAATATAGTGTTATTTTGGTGTCATTGGATTTCTTTGTGTCATTATTCTCAAGAAAACATGATTAATAAAGTAAAAATGTCATCAAGTTGGAGGACGATCTTTAGGATCGATATAGTAACGAGCAGGATGTAAATGGTAATGGAAAAGGCAAGAAAGGTGTGGACAGTCTTCCTGAAGATACTACCCTAATGGCTCCTGAAGATTTCGATCATGTCGTTGATGTCAAAAATTTTAATGATGAAATAAAGGTCAATGAAGTATGTTTTGTTGATTTAGACAATCTTCCTGAAGATATTGCTCCAATGACTCTTACAGTTGGGATGGAGTTTAAATCATTACGTGATAGTATGAAATATTACCAAGTTTGTAGGGTTTGGTGTGAAGACATGACGTTTCTGTAAGATAGTCGGTTCAAGTAATAATCCACACAAGAGAGTTATCTTTGCTTGTCACAAAGAAGGAAAATGCCCAGTGAAGCCTTACGACTTATTGTATGGAACAAAACTTTCAACAAAGACATAATGTCATTGATGCGATTCCCACGTTTGAAGAGGTAGATGACATATTTATATAAGAAAGTAATTGCGAACAATATCTGTGCTAAAATACCTATATCCAATACAATGGTTTTGTTTGTTGTAGAAATTGGTGGACATGAATACATGTCGCTCACTGAACAAGATTGTAGATTGCCATGAAAATAATGAGAACCCTCTAACTTGGTTAGGTTGATGCTGAAACAATGTATGTTTACTTTCTTCACATGCAATTCAAGAACCAAAACTTCTTTTATATGATTGATTTAGACGAAATAGATAGACTAAAGAATGTCTTCTAAGCGGATGCAAGATCAAGACTTGCAAACAAGTATTTTAGCGATGCAATGTCTTTTGAGACGACATATTTGTTGAACAAGTGGGATATGCCATTAGCTCCCTTTGATTGAGTTAATCACCATAGCCATTCTGTGTTACTTGGATGTATACTTCTGTCAGAGGAGATAATATTAAATCACATGTGGTTGTTCAAGACGTGGCTAAGCTACATACATGATATTCAACTCAAAGCCATAATTACAGATCAGTCGGGAGCCATCATGTAAGCGGTGAAGCATGTCTTTCCTCAAGCGAATTATTGATTGTGCCTCTGGTACATGATGAACAAAATTCCTATCAAATTTGTAAAATTGAACTTTAACAAGAGACGGGCAGCAAGGAAGGCTATGCAAAATGTAGTCTATGATTTCCTAAGCCTCTCTTTGGATGTAGAATAATAAAAATAGAAATAAATGGAAAGTAGTATTAGTATTCTGATGGTATCGCTATTCAGTTTGAAAGTGATTTTCTTTTAAAGATGAATAAGTGTGTATAGGGAGCTATTCTGGTTTAAATGAAAAGTGGAATAAGTATCAGAATAAGTATTGAAATAAGTAAAAAACATGTAAATTAATAATAATCAACTTGATTATTAAGATATATATCTAGTTTAAAATATGTATACATTATATTATATATGTATTAATTTTTAGATACAAAATAAACACATTGTATATATACATGTATAAGAATAACTTAATAAAATAACTTTTTTCCACATTTCCTACGGAATAGCTATTCTAGAATAAGTAAATAAGAATAGGAATTACTCTTCTGCTTTTATTCCACTTTTTGACTTGCCAAACAGAATTATTATTCCAATTCTGCTTTTATTCCGTCCTTATTCCCGTATCTAAACATGGACTAAGTGTGGAGGAATTTGAGGATGCCTGGAGAACAAATGTTGTTAAAATATGAATTAAAAAATTTTAAATGACCAGTGAAGTTGTATCAATTGCGTCAAATTTTGGTGTTTGCATTTGTCAAGGATATCTTTGGGGTTGGTATGTCTCTCTACTTTGTTACGATATATTTATCTTTATTATATGTCATAGTGGTGTCATTACATTGTCATTATGGTAGGTGTCATGATCAGTTACTTTCATGTCGCTAGGTACGTTTACAACTGATGTGTTCGTTTTAATTACCGCAAGTGCACGGCGTCTAATGTAGTACGTCGGCAAATACAGGTCGATCCCACAGAGAAAAGTGTTTAAAAAAAACAAAGTTTTATTGTCAATTATTGGAAAAAAATGTGAAAGGGATAATGTTTAAAACTAAATCTAAAAGATCAAAAAACAAATAGATTAATTAAAACCTAGGGCTTCGAATTCATTTACATAGAATTGAGAATGCATGATCATATTTATTCCTTCCTCTTTATTGATTTAAATAACTTGATTTAATATTTTTTATCCACACAAGAATAAATTATATGCTAAAATATGCATCATAGAATATCAAGATTAGGAGTAAAAACATACAAATCAAGTTAAATTAGATGATATATGATGAAATCGAGATTATATACACAACCTCCAAGTAAAAACATACAAATCAAGTTAAATTAGATGATATATGATGAAATCAGGATTATATACACAACCTCCAATTAAATCTTCCTTAAGCACAGATTAAAAAGATAAACTCAATGTTAATCTATCAAAGTTTATCAATTCTATGAGTGATTTATGTAATATACATCTAACCCACACACTCATTGCATGAAACACAAAGAGAAAGAGAAGAAAATATGATCACACATTTTAATCCACATAAACTTCATTTCTATCCTAGATCTAGAAAATTAGCCAAGTATGATCGCACAGAATATTAAAATAAAAGAGGAAGAGGGAGAGATAGAAGACATAATTTAAAAAAATGACTCTTTATTGAAAAGGACATGAGATTACATTGATGATCTTCTAGATCTCTCAAAAAACAAGAAAAGAACAGAGTCTAAAACCTAGATGGGAGCTCCATAAATCTACATAATTGGTCCTTTTATAGGCATACAAGGATTTACTTATGTTAGAGACAAATTCGAATACAAAATTTAATCTTGAATTTTAAATACAAGATATTTATAAGTGAGAATCTTATCCAAAGAAGACCGAGTCAAAAGTATCTGATGTGGGTGCCTGGAAGGCGTTGGATCTGCATTTAGGCGCTTGGGAGGCATCCATGTCATTCAGTATCTTCTCTGACTTTTTCTACTGGTTGACTGATATTTTACCAATATTTAGGCATGTGGAAAATGTGTATTTGACTTCCTGACATAGCTCTAGAATTTTACATACAAAAATCTCTTCTCTTTTGGTACAATCATTCTTTTCCCCCTTATTTTTCGAAGATTCTTTCTAAGTCCTCAAGTTCTGCAAAAAGTACACAAAATACCTCGAGTGATATTTTATATATATATAATAGACAAATATGGAAATAAAATATGTATAAATTATGAGTTAATCAACAACACAAATGATTGAAGAAATGAACACGTTCTTCGATGGTTACATAAATTTGAAGACAATACTAAAATAATTTGTTCAACAATATGAGGTAGTACTTCAGGCTAAGTGTGAAAAAAAGCACAAGTTGAGTTCGATTGTGCTTACAAGAGATCGAATTTGCTTACACAGTTTGTGCTTGAGAAACAACTTAGTGAGATATACACTTTAACCATGTTTACGAAGTGTTAAGATGAGATTGTCAACACCATTTATTGCGAGGTTTCACCAACAATACAAAATGATAGCCAGATTATTTATTTTGTGAGCAAGCTAATGACGTTAACAGAGCCACCTATTAATAAGATGCACACAGTTGAATGGGAGCAACACAACATGAATCTGAAATGCAATTGTTGATTATTTGAGCATGGGGGAATACTATATAAATATATATTTGCCATAATGAATAATAGGAGGTTAGAATGTATGCCTTCTTAATATTTACTTAATAGATGGAAGAAGAATCAAAAGTAGTCGTATATGAAAGAAACTTACATATGTGAGAGATAGACGAATGATACTCTAACAATGTATGAAGATGTCTATCGTAAATGTTTTGAATTTGCCGAGATTGGAGCTGTATTCAATGAGAAATATCTCAGGGTTAGCGATGCTATAACATATGCTCTTAGAAAGCTAACTCTCTTTGTAGAGCTAGTATATTAATTTTCAATGACTTCAAAAACAAGGACTGAAAATATGGAAATACCTATCATCAAAGATCCTCATTTTGTTAATAAACTAAGGCAACCACCCACTAACAGGAGAAAGTCAACAAGAGAAAAGATTGTTGCTAAGCATTTTCGAGATATTCAAAAGGAGAAGAATAAGCAAACATGGGCAAAAGACCAATTGAACTATGAATTCTAATAATAGATATCGATGACCCCAACAACAAAAATCTTGTCAGCAATGGAAAACTTATCTTAAGACCAATTGTATAAAGTAAAATAGTATGAAAGTAAGTGTCTTAAAATTAATTGTAATTTCGCAATATATTATGAAGCTAACAATGTATGAAGCAAAATAATATGATAGTAAAACTTTTAAGACCATTTGTAATTTTGCAAGATATTACATCACTATCAATGTATCAAGCAAAATAGTATAAAAGTAAAATAAATATTACATCACTGTTAATGTATTAAATAAAACATATATTATATCACTGTCAAAGTATCAAGTAAAAATATATCAAACTACTGTCAAAATTGTATCAAACTGTTGTTAAAGTATTTATTTAATACTATCAAGCTACTGATAATCTATCAAGTATCTTCTATCAAAGTATCAAAGTATCAAGTAAATTACTATCAATGTATTGTCCATCTATTAAGTAAAATTAAGTAGTATTGTTGCTTGTGATGCATGCATCTGCATGAGATTTTCGTTACATATTCCCATTCCATTGTGCAGACAATCCATTCAATGCAAAACATATGATGCATAATCGTTGGTTTCTGGAGCTTGCTGATTACAGTTTTGAGCAAGGCTTAAAAACCATTCTTTAGAAAGTTCTAGCCTCGAATTTCTGATCTGGAACCACTGCTTCGACAATGACAATATTGGTTTGTCATGTATACTAATAGCTTCTTATGTACTCGATTTGATTATGTCGTCGGTGAGAAAGTTGTTGTAGGATGTCGCAAGACACTCATGGAGGTCTACCACCAGTAGATACTAGTGATCCGATGACATAATAAATTGGATAATGTAGTATGCTTGTAAGAGGTGGTCCACGATGTTGCCAAGCATCATTTGAGCTTTTTCAATCTGCTATTGGGCTAAAAATTGAGTTGCATTAGTATCCACGAAGATAATATATTTGCCTGATTGACCGAAGTTCCTTTTCTTTTCTAAGAGTTGAATGATGCAGTCTACGACTTGAGGGATAGAAAAAACATTATGTTAACTACAACTACTTGAGAAACAAAATTACATATATGGGACAAAGGTGAGTTTTGTTGGCTTTTTAGTTGACTTTCGATTTTGATAATAACAAAATATATTTGTAGCTAACCCTTCTAATAGGTCAAAGAAATGTCTTTATAGACATTGATAATAGAAGAAGGAAGAATGGATCAAAAAGAAGTTTATATGGAAAATTCATGTCCAAGTCAAATTGAAGAATGAAGATCAAGTGGCGAATTCAAGACAAAATATTATATCATGTAAATATAATTTGTTATATTTATAGGAACTTGTAATAATCTCCCAAATATTTCCATAGTGCCTTAGAAAAATTACCTTAGTCCCAAAACCTATCATTTATTGAAAACATTCTTTATTGGACTAAAATAAGGCATTTCAGCATCCTGAACAATTTCGATATATCGGACCAAAAGATATGCTTCTGCATACCGATTCTGTCCGGTCGATCGAATCATCCGAATGTTGCAAAAATCAATGTAAAATCAACACACCGAATAATTTCGGTATACTAAACCAGTTACCGTTTATGAACATTAAAGAGACGTTAGTTACAAATTTTTACCCATGTCTTTCTATAAATAGGTCTCCATTTTTTACTTACAATGACACCAATACTTCCTATATTGTACCAAGACACTAGAATTCCATTCCCATCCGTTAAGAGAGAGTTTCAAGTGTTTCTAAGTCTAAAAATTAAACATTTCACTCTCATCTAGGCCTGACAATGGGTCGGGTCTGGACCCAAGACCCGTGGGTCTAAACCCGTAAAGTATGGGTCTGGGTCTTGAAAATGAGATCCACGGACCCGTGAACCCAGACCCGCTAGACTAGCTCATTTATTGGGTCGGGTCTAGGTCTAAAAATACCCAGACTTATGGACTCGATTTATATATAATGTATTATAAGTTAAATATAAGGACTAATGTATAATATTTACACTATATATATAATATATATTATTCTACTCTTAAATCTCATTCTCTTTAAAGTTTAAAATTTATGTGGTGCATGCATATTGACAGAGAATTTTTGTATAGATATCGACAAAGTTGGTTTGTTGAAGTTGAATATATATATTTATTTATGGTTGTATTTTATTCTTAATATATGTGTATTGACAGAGAATTGTTTAGTATATTTATTTACAATGTTTTAAGTTTAATTAAAAATCTACTTTCTTCAAAAAAATGAAAATAAATTGGAAGACTCATTAGATCTAAGACCCGGACCCAAATCCATTATCTTCATGGGTCAGGGTCTAGATTCCCAAATCCAAACCAAGACCCGAACCCATGAAATAAGATGTGTTTGGGTCTGGGTATAGGTAGACCAGACCCAGACCCGACTCGTTGCCACCCTGACTCTCATCCATTGATAGGAACTTCAAGCACATATTCAACCACAATTCTTCACCGTTTGAGTAAGAAGCTTCACTTCTATCCATCAACCTTGCAAAGTATTTAGGAGAAGTAAGAAAAATAAGTATTGTAATTTTATATTTCTTGAGTATTCTCTTCTCTGATTGTGAGAAGAGGTATTTGCGATTTTTGTAGAGTCTTAACGAGGGTTTGTTAAGGAAGTGTAATGGCAGGATCTTGACCCAAAATAAGATCGGAATAGGAAAACTCTCAAAGGGTTCTCAAGTAGTGTACTAGGTCAGAGAAACTGAACCACTATAAATTCTTTGTATACATTTTCATTGTCTCTCATTCCCTTGTTTGAATATTTTTAATTTAATATTTGAAACTTTGTTTAATTCCATATATTTGTATTCTTTGCTTGAGATTGTTAAATAAATTTTAAATTTGCTACTGAAGCCTAAGATCCTAACAATTGATATTAGAACTTTGTTCATCTAAGTTTAAGATTTAACAATCTTCTAGATATAACTTTAGCTTCTTATAATGTAAAGGGACAAAGTATTTATAAACGACCATTTTTTGATAGTAATAATTATAATTATTAAAAATGTAAGATGAACATTTACTTAAAATCCATAAATTTTGACTTATGGAATATTGTTGTAAATGGTAGTAAAAAAGATATAAGGAGCAGAACGAAAAAAAGAAAAAATTAGCCACATTAGATGCTAAAGGACTAAACACTTTATTTTGTACTATTAACCAATAACAATTTAATAAAATTTTAATTTGTAATACTTCTCATGAAACATGGTATATTTTAGAAGTTACTCATGAAGGAACCAATCAAGTGAAAGAAACAAAGATAAATATACGAGTTCATAAATATGAATTATTTAAAATGAAACCTCATGAATCTATAAGAAACATGTTTACTAGATTTAATGAAATCATCAATCCTTTAAAATCACTTGGAAAATAATTTCCTTAATATGATTTAGTTAGAAAGATTTTAAAATCTCTAACTACGGATTGGGAAAAGAAAACTATTGTTATAGAAGAAACAAAAGATCTTTCAACATATTCCTTAGAAAGCTTAATAAGAAATCTTACTTCATATGAAGTCCAAATAAAGGAAAAGTAACTTAAAAATGTTCCCAAGTATAAGAGTATTGCCCTTAATGTCTCAATTGAGTCGAATATTTCAAATGAGAAATATCTTACTCTTATTACTTATAAATTTAAAAAAATTTTAAAATAAAGAAGAGTTCAAAAGAAGAATAAAAGAAAAATCAATAAAAAGAATGCTTTCTAAGCATATTGGGATGATAGTGACTCTTCAATCGTTGAATATTCTTATGGCGAACCCGCTCACTCATGTTTTATGGCCATTTCTAGTAAAATATCCATTTTTAGATAATATTGAAGATGTTTTTATAGATGATTTGCTTGATGCTTTTAATGAAATTTATGTGAAATATAAATCTTTAAATAGAAAATGCACAAGTATAAATAGAAGTTTTATTGATATATCTCTTGAAAGGGAAAACATTTCGCATGAAAATAATGAATTACAAAATAAGAGTAAGTCTCTTGAAATAAAAAAATAATACCTTGAAGAATGAGTTTAATGACATGAAAGGAAAAATTAAAAATTTGGAAAATAACTTGGCATCATTAAAAATCAAAAGTGAAAGTTTACTTAATGATGTTAGTAAACTTGCAATTAAGAAAAAACTTGATGTAAAAAGTATAAATATGGAAATGTGCATAAAAGGGGTATTCCATATAAAAATGGATTTGTTAGAACTAAAAATGGTGAAAAGCATGAATTTGTCATTTAAAAAGGAAAATGAATTCCTAAAAAGAATTATGATATAATTGTTAAGATTAACTTTTTTGCACCCAAAATAAAGTTGGTACAAATTTTTTTACTTGTGGGTGTTCAAGGGCATCTAAGGGGGGTGTAGGAATATGAGACATATTTCATTGATAAATATTGGAATTTCCTTTCTGTTAAAAAATTTATATATAATTTTCTATTATATGTTCAATGAAAAATATCATCATTTATTTACCATGATTTTACATTGCCTAACAATTCCCTATCAAAGACTAACAATTGGTATTATTTCTTTAAATTTATCTCAGTTTTACTAGTTTGGTTCGATCTACTATTTTTGGACCGATCAAACGAAATCTCCCGATTCGGTCTGTCGAAATGACTGACAGTTGTTTTATTAGTTGATTTTATTTTATATATTCATGGTTTGTGTTAACATTGAACATTACCATTGCTTTTTTATAAACTTTAAAATATATACATAAATGGACCTAATAAAATTTTTTATAAAATATGATTGAACTTGATTAACATGTCTTATAGTACTTTAGTCAAATTGGATTACGGCTTAAGACAATTCTCTGTCATGTTGATGTTAAAAACTGGTTACATATTTATGTTTATGATTAAGAGTTTTGTTATTAAAATTTGTATTTTGTGACTATGCTTACATTAATAAAAAAAAATACAATAATTTGTATGGATGATCATTAAACTATTTTCTTTTTCATAAAAGGGAAGAATAATAAATTTTACCAAATAATTCTCTTGACCCATGCTTATTGATAGGGGGAGCATACTGAATATCTTTATTTTAAAAAAATATCCATGCTTGAATTAAAGGAGAGCTTATATGAATATCTTTCATAAGAAATTAATTGAATATTATAAAAGTTGATCTCAATACCCAAAAAATGATCTTAATCTCGATACTTATTGAATACCTTTTGCTATTACACGATTTTTTTATGAATATCTTTCATATCAAAGTTGATCATGATACCTAGAATTCCCAACAATTGGTATCTTATAAAAGTTGATTTTGATAATTTTCCTTGAATATCTTATAAAAGTTAATTTTGATGTTTATTTGAATATTCTTTACCTTATGAAGATGATTTTGATGATTCTTATCGATTATCTTATGAAAATGGATGCTTATTAAATATCTTTTATCTTTGGATTTGTACTGATTATTGCAAAAAGGGGAGTTGTTATGATAAATTGGTAGCATATTTACTTGATGATAAAAGAGATTTTTGATGATTGCTTACTTGATAAATTTGAAAGAACAAATTCTGTCTTTTTGATTTTGACAAAAAACAAGAGAAAGGTACATATTTCAAAGTTATTTGTATTTTGAAATATTAAAAAGGAGGAACATTGAGATTTTTATTGAAAACAATTAGTAAGGAGGAGCATTGAGTTCTTGTTGACATATATATTGTATGATCTTAGGGAGAGTTAATTTTTCATAACTTTGAAATTTTTGTGATTTTGACTTCATCAAAAAGGGGAAGATTGTTAACTTTTTAGCTTACTCTCGATTTTGATGATAATAAAATATATTTGTAGTTGTAGACACCCCGATTTTGAAGCCACTTGATAGCAGGCTCCTCCGGATAATGCTCTGGTTGCAACCACCAAAACCCTAACTCACACAAGTCCAATTAGGTCCACACTAGCCCACCTGACCCATTTAAACCTGAAATCCAACAAATCAACCTAAGCCCACTTAATCCAGTCAAAATCCACTTAAAATCCAATAAAACCCTAATTTAACAAATAAATCCAATTAAAATACACCCAAAATCCCATAAAACCCTAATAAAAACCATAATTAAATAAAATTTGATCAAATCCATTTAAAAATCTAATAAAAACCCTAATCCATTTGAAACCCACTTAAGTCAACTTAAATTTCAATAAAAGGCCTAATTAATCAAATTCAAAACCCTAATTAAGTGAAAAGGGAATTAAAACAATTTAAAATCCATTAAATAAGACAAAAACCTTAATTCAGGCTTAATTCCAACTAAATCATTTAAAAATCCAAACAAATAAGTGAAAACCCTAATTAAAGCCAAAAATCCCTAAATAAACCTTAATTAAAACTCAAAACCCTAATTTCAAATCAAATAATTAAACCTTAATTAAACCTTAATCAAATTTAGTTAAAATC
>JAMKQA010078984.1:0-11782 GCA_024699735.1 Posidonia australis
GAACATTCTAAAAATTGCACTGATGATCAATAAAATTGAGCTTTTATCACAATTAGATCCTGGATTTTTGCAGAAAGGCCCTTGAATTCACATTAAAGTATTTTTGAACATGAAAATTTACATTTTGGCCCTTAGATTATTTCTAAATTCCTCATTTAGGGTTTTTAAATACTTTCCATCATATTTTGGGCTATTTTTTCACCCTTGTTTTGCATTTAATTATAGAATCCACTTGCAAATCATGTTTTCACTGAGATTTGACCTTTTGCCCTACGTTTGCACTCATGTAAATTTTGCACTTTAGTCCCTAACTTTTTAGGAAATTATCCAAGTGCAATTTTTGCATCCTTGTGCCACATTGACATTGGACCCATCATTTACATGTCAGAATAAGGATCAGGAACATGTTTTTTATCCAGTTTATCGCTCTTTTCTCAAATTTTGCGTTTTAGTCCCTATGTTTGTCATTTATTGCGTTTACATCCTTTTAGTGATTTTTTCTTCTCTGGTTTCTTCCAAATGACATTATCCAAACATTTAGCGTGCATTTTGACATAACTTAGGCCATGCATCATTCCCATGCAAGCACTTGACACATCAAGCCAGGGGAAATGACCAAATTACCTTTAGCATGATTAGAGTATGATCCAGTTTAGCAAACATTAATCAAACCTTTAGCAAGCATTTGGACTAGAAAGACCGAGTTTCTCAGGCGTATGAGAGTGCCTAACACCTTCCTCGTGCGTAATAAGAATCCTTACCCATCCTCTGGTTAGCAGACATCCAACCTTCCCATTTGCATCTCATGTATCCATCCTTTTGTGGTTTTCCTCGTCTTTCCCTTAAAAGACTAGGTGGCGACTCTTCCTTTTTTTTTTCTTTTATCCTATCCTTGCACCTTCGCCATCATGGCATGACTGTGGTCCCCTTACCCCCTCCGTCTGGGTCGGGTACGGTCACAATATCATAAACATCCACTATTCAAAATAATGAAAGTTGTAATCTATAAACATAATTAGGTAACGTGTACTTATTGTGTACTTATCAGATTTTTTACCGTAGACACGAAAAAGATTTATTTAATAATCGTGTCTACCGAATAGACACAATAAATACACAAGACATGATAAGAAAAAACCCACATACGATTATATTATATCGTATTCGTGTCGTATTATCGTGTGGTGTCAAAAATTAAATGATACATCAAGGATACTGAGATTAATTACAAGAGGAGGCAGTCTGACTTTTAAGTATGACCGGACTTTTTTAAACACTATGGAAAAAAAATCCAAATGATATAATTTTTAAACACTATGAGAACGATGTACGAAATCTAAAAATAAAACAAGTTTTCCAGTTACCTTCCTAAGTTGGTCAGATGTCTACTATCATCATCAAACCTACAAGCTAGTCCACAAAACCATTGACCAACTCCCACCCCACATTCCACATCCCCCAACACCAGCACAGGCACTCTTCTCCCATGGACCATCCCCTACCTCTCCTCCTCCTCCTCCTCCTCCTCCCACCCCAATCCCTCTCATCCCCGATCTCCATCTCCGTCACCCCCAGAACCCTCCCCACCTCCGGCTCCCAAGCCCACATCCACTGGTCCGGCTTCTCCTCCCCGACACTCCTCGACTGGGTCGGGATCTACTCCCCCCCGGATTCCGACGATGCCAACTTCATCGGCTACCTCTTCCTCTCCGCCTCCCCGAACCACCTTGCCTCTGGCTCCGGCAACCTCTCCCTCCCCCTCGTCAATCTCCGTAGCCCCTACCAGTTCCGCCTCTTCCGCTGGTCCAAGGACGAGATCGACCCGAAGCACCACGACCACGATGGTAACCCCCTGCCGGGGACCAGGAGGAAGGTGGCGGTGTCGGGGGACGTCGGGTTCGAGGTGGTGAGCAGGCCGGAGCAGGTGCACCTGGCGTTTACGGAGAGGGAGGACGAGATGAGGGTTCTGTTCGTGACGGCGGGTGGTGGTGGGAGGAGATGGGTGGAGTATGGGACAGTGGAGGGGAGGCTGGAGAAGAGGGTGAAGGCGGAGGTGAGCACGTATGAGAGGAAGGATATGTGTGATTCGCCCGCCAACAAGAGTGTGGGGTGGAGGGATCCGGGGCTTGTACATGATGGGGTCATGAAGGGTTTGGAGAAGGGGAAGAGGTATTATTACAGGGTATGTGTGATGTTTGGTTTTTCGTTTTACTTTGTTGGATTCATATTACTCTTGTTTTTGTTGGATTGATCGCTTTAGCTCATTTTTGCAACTGGGTTGTTCATGGATTTACTGATTCAAATAGTTTTCTTTTCGGGGGTGCAGTAGTCTTCTGCTAATTAAGTCATAGCATGTCGTTGTTATCCCATAATGGTTTATCACTAAAGAAGTAAAAGAGAAACTACTCTTTTGTTTGTGTAAATGTTTACTTTGTTGTTCATGACCAGGAAAATCTCTCGAATGCTTTTGACTAATGCTCCACATAGTCATTTTAGTTGTTTTTGAACTAACTTGTCAGTAGTACCTTTTCTTCTGGGCTCAACAATGTAAGTTGTAGATGCTTTCACCTTCCGGAAAACAGATTTGGTTGAACCATGAAAAACATCTCTCTTTAGGTCGTTGCCATTCAATTTATTTATTGACATGCTTTATAAAAGCATAATATCCACAATGGGCTGTTAAAAGCCCATCCTTGTTGACATTTGAAACTTTGAAATGCATCCTTTATAAACAAATGTTCGTATCTTTTGTATCATTTGCTGTTGTTACTCAAAAATATGATTAATCTTGATGATCCATGCTACTGGGAAGCTCAATTTAGATATTTGTTCCCATATGTGTTCATACAGGTTGGCAACAATGAAGGGGGCTGGAGTCCAATTCATAGCTTTATTTCTCGTGACAACAATTTTAACGAGACAGTTGCATTTTTATTCGGTGACATGGGAACATATGCTCCGTACTCAACCTTTCGACGAACACAAGATGAGAGCAAGTCTACTGTCAAGTGGATCCTTCGTGATATTAAAGACCTTGGAGATAAACCTTCCTTTGTTTCTCATATTGGGGATATTAGCTATGCCAGGGGCTACTCTTGGTTATGGGATGAGTTCTTCAATCAAATTGAACCAATTGCTTCAAGGGTTCCATACCATGTGTCCATAGGCAACCATGAGTATGATTGGCCACAGCAGCCTTGGAGACCTTCTTGGTCATATAGTTCTTACAATAAGGATGGAGGTGGGGAATGCGGTGTTCCCTATAGCATCAAGTTCCACATGCCTGGGAAGTCATCTCTATCCACTGGAACAGGCGCTCCAGACACAAGAAATTTATATTACTCCTTTGATGCAGGTGTTGTACACTTTTTATATATGTCTACTGAAACTGAATTCCTTCCTGGTAGTGCTCAATACAACTTTATTAAGCATGACTTGGAGAGTGTAAACAGAAACAAGACACCCTACATTGTGGTCCAAGGTCATCGCCCAATGTACACTACAAGCAATGAGAACAGGGATGCTCACTTGAGAGGGAAAATGCTTGAGAGTTTGGAGCCTCTGCTGGTAGAGAATAGCGTGACACTTGCACTATGGGGTCATGTACACCGTTATGAAAGGTTCTGCCCCTTGAGAAGCTACACTTGCATGGGTAATACTTCTGACTCAAATTTAGAGAAGTCAACGGTCCATATTGTGATTGGAATGGCAGGGCAAGATTGGCAGCCAATTTGGACACCAAGGCCTAACCATCCTGACGACCCAATTTTCCCACAACCAGAAAGGTCAATGTACCGTGGTGGTGAATTTGGGTACACAAGGCTTGTCGCCACAAGGGAAAAGTTGACCCTCACATACATAGGTAACCATGATGGGTTAGCTCATGATACAATGGAGATCTTATCAAGCAGGGTCCTGAAATCCTCTGACGAAGACGAGAATGGAGGTCAGGCAAAGGCTGTTGCTGTTTTCACATTGTCACCATATCTTAAATATGCCGGTGTTTTGCTCCTCGGTGTGGTTGGAGGTTATGCTCTTGGTTTCCTGGTGCGTTGCAGGAGAGATAATGCTGCGCTGAAGGGTGAATGGACGCCAGTGAAAATGGAGGAATTATAAACGATCAAGCAATTTGTATATGACGATGGAGATGTGCTTTGCAGAAGATTTCCCCCACGTGTGTAAATTGATAGCCTATGGGTAGTATCAATGACTTTAGAATTTTATTGATGTGCTTGGCAGATCATTCTCTTCTACTTGTTTAAGTTGATATCCTATGGTTGGTATCATTGACTGCTCAGAATTCCTAAGGTTGCTATGCTGCAATTAGTGTACACTGAGAAATAAGCAGTAATCCACTTCTTGCTGATATTTGTGATTTTTCTCATGGGATGTGTGATTGAGGTATCTACCTTTTTGAATATGTGCGTTTTTAGTATTAGCTATACATTGTGATATGTTCTTCCATGATGTACTCATGATCGGTATAAATTTTGTATGGACTCCCTGGGGATGGTTGTAAATATGTATACGAGCGAATATAATTACTGGTTTTGTTGGTGAATCTAGGAGTTTTAATCGCTGTGTTCTTTTTGCTATTGGAGGTTTCAATCTTGTGATCTTTTTGCCATATGGTTAGGACCTCTTGTACTGGTGCCTGCTGGAAGTTGAAAGCAAAATATTTAACGCCTGCCTGTGAGTTTAGCTGGCCATCAACCAAGGCAGATCAACTTTATTGAAAACTAGTAGATTAGGTACGTGAATTGTATAATTATAATTAAAATAAAATAAAATTATGAATATAAAAAAAGTGATAATTATTAAATAAAGATGTATTTTCTTATAAAATGTCAAAATTTATTGTGTTTAGATATTATTTTACATTTAAAAGTTTCACTTAGGATTGATATATTACAATGAATTCCAACAGACTTTTAAAGTCTAAGTGGCAATTACGATTAATAAAATGACATTGAAATGAATAAAAAAAGTATTACAACTTACAAGTAATGTCATATTCTTAATACATACTCAATTAAAATTATTAAATACAAAACTATTATTTTCTAAAAGAGTATAAAGAGATGGAAAACCAAACATGTGGAATAAATCATCGAAAAGTAGTATTAATATTCTGATGGTATTGTTATTCAGTTTGGAAATGATTTTCTTTTAAAGGTGAATAAGTGTATATAGAGAGATATTCTGGTTTGGATGAAAAGTGGAATAAATATCAGAATAAGTGTTGCAATAAGTGAAAAACATGTAAATTAATAATAATCAACTTAATTATTAAGATATATATCTAATTTAAAATATGTATACATTATATTATATATGTATTAATTTTTAGACAAAAAATAAACACATCGTATCCATACATGTATGAGAATAACTTAACAGAATAACTTTATTCCACATTTTCTGCGGAATAACTATTCTACAATAAGTATATTAGAATATGAATTGTTATTCCGCTCTTATTCCATTTTTGAATTGCTAAACGGAATTACTATTCCAATTCTGCCTTTATTCTTGTTCTTATTCCAAGATCCAAACATGGGCTAAGAGTTTAACATAACTATGGAGTGATGTTAAGAAGAGGAATAAATAGGACAAAAAGGATATGAATAAATAATATTGCTTTTAATTATAATTAATGGGCAATGCATGCATGTATTCCAATTTTATATATAGGAACCTAATTTAAAAGGAGATATGAAAATTATTTTTTTTATGGTAAATAAAATACAAATAATCAAATATTGTATTTTTTATAAGAATTTTTATTTATTCAATATTTTTAAAAATTTATGTAAAAAAATTGATATGAAATTTTTATAATTAATTCTTTAAAATAAAAAAAGATATATATAAATATGTTTGTAGCATTCAATATAAATTCAACAACATAAATAAATAACATTAATAATTGAGTCTCTTATTATAACATTAACCGATGTAAGTTATGGAAACTCAAGAGTCTAACAAAACCATACATAAAATATTAAGAAGGAAAATTAATAGAACATAAAAGACATGAATAAGTAATATTGCTCTTAAATGTATTTAATGGATAGTGCATGCATATATTTTACTTTTATTTATGAACAAACTTGAAAAAAGGAAAGTCAAGAGACTCATAGATTTGTTGAGAATATTTGAACTTTCCAAAATTGATTTTACTTGCTTATTTTTATAATTAATCAAAACAAAAAAAATATATATATAAAGATATTTGTTGCATTGAATATAAATTCTGCACATACATTCTATAGTGTCAAAGCATGGCCCTCTTTCATTCTCAAAGTAACAATTAGTAATATTATCACAATTAGTGCTGAATATATAAGATTTAGCTACATAATAATTATATTCATTAATTAGTTCATCAATATTCTTGGTGAATGAAATATATAAATTAATCAAAATTATATATATGAAATATAGGATGATTTTATCTTATATATAGGATCATAATAAAAAAAAAGAGATGAAATTTATTTCTTTCTAGTAAATAAAATGTAAATAATCAAATATTATCTTTTTGTATGAGTTTTATTTATTGTAATACTTAAAAAAAATATGTAAAAAATTTGATACGAATTTTTTCTAGTTGATTGTCCAAAACAAAAATATATATCAAAAGATGTTTATGACATTGAATATAAATTTTGCACATATATATAATAACCTAAATAAATATAAAAAAAAGAAGAGTGATAGTTATTAAATAAAAATGTGTTTTCTTATAAAATGTCAAAAGTTTGTTATTTTTAGACATTATTTTACATTTAAATGTATCACCTACGGTTGGTATATCAATATAATTAATTGCAATGAATTCCAAAAGCTTTCAAAACCTAAGTGACAATTACGATTAATGAAATGATATCGAAATGAATAAAAAAAAGTATTACAAGTTATGTCATATTCTTGATACATATTCAAGTTAGTTAAAATCATTAAATACAAAACTATTATTTTCTAAAAGAGTATAAAGAAATGATAAACCAAACATGTGGAATAAATCAATGAAATAATAATCAAGTATAATTTTATGATATAGATGCATAATATTAAAAGAAATATTTAAAAATTCGTTTAGATAAATGAATATGAGTTATTGAGTTATAAGTGATTTATAAATCTAATAAGATTAACATTATTACTAAATATCATTTTTACTTAATACTAACACTATTCTCTTTTATTGATAATTGAAGTTTTCTTGTTATATCATTAACAAATATAAGTTATGGAAACTTATGAGTCATGATGTTAAGAAGACAAATGAATTGCATAAAAAAGACATGAATAATTAATATTACTTTTAAATGTAATTAATGGACAATGTATGCGTGTATTTTAATTTTATATACAGGATCCTAATTTAAAAAGAGATATGAATTTATTTTTTTATGGAAACTAAAATATAAATAATCGAATATTGTCTTTTTTATAAGATTTTTTATTTATTCAATACTTTTAAAAATGTATGTAAAAAATCTAATATGAAATTTTTATAGTTGATCCTTCAAAGTCCAAAAAGATATATATTATGTGTGTGACATTCAATATAAATTCAACAACATAAATAAATAACGTTAACAATTGAATCTCTTAACATTAACTGATGTAAGTTATGGAAACTCAAGAGTCTCAAGATCATATATGAAATGATGACAAGAAAGAAAATTAATAGAGCACAGAGGACATGAATAGGTGCTCTTAAATGTAATTATTAGATACTATATGCATGTATTTTAATTTTTTTTCTGAACAAACTTGAAAAAAGGAAAGTCATGAGACTCATAAATTTGTTGAGAATAATTGAAATAAATTGACTTTCCAAAATTGATTTTACTTGCTTATTTTTATAGTTGATTGTTCAAAGCAAAAAAGATATATATAAAGATATTTGTGACATTAAATATAAATTCTGGACATATATTTTGCATTATCAAAGCATGCTTCTCTTTCATTCTCAAAGTGACAATTAGTAATATTACCACAATTAATGTTGAATGTATAAGATTTAGCTACATAACTAGTAACCTAGCACGTGCGATGCACAAATTGTAAAAGATATAAAATAAATTAATTTAACTTTATATTTAAAATTTGATCTTAAAAATTAATTAATTTTTATTCAACAATGTATAATAATGTATTTGACAGATTAAGTTTATTATTTATGTTCCTTTTTTAAATTTCATATGTTGTTTAACTTTTCTTTCATCAATGTGCAGTACTACATACATCTAATAAAAGGTGATAATTAATACAAAGGAAACTCTTATGTCAGGTGATTGTGGAAGATCATATTAGTACAACAATGGTTTTTATCTAGAGATATTTATAATTATATATGCATGTAAATTGTGGTTCCTCTATTTTGTATATTTGTAACTCTTGCGTTGGTGTGTTCAACTTCTGATTCTCTTGGGGTTTCAAATTCAGTAATATCTAATTATCTTAATCATGCATTATACAGGTTTTTCCCTCAACATTAGATCTACTAAACCTAATGATGCGATGTCCAAAATAAAAATCTAAAATACGAAGATATGAAATGAAGAAAATAGGCTTACCTTTGTGTATAAATATTAAAGGACTTTCACAATATTCCCAAATGTGAAGCTAAGAGTAGAAGTGTAGCTTGAAATCCGAAGAGTAACAACGGATAAGACAATGGATTCATTATATATATACTTCATTTCTCAGGAATCCACCCTTACGTTCTCCCTTATGTTATAGAATCTTGTGATTTATTGTCATTCATTTACCACTATTTATTTCATAAAAATTAACTATTACATTATCCCTTACATTACAAAATCTGATGATATATTACTATTCATTTACAACTATTCGTTTGTTACAAATTATTACAATTTCTTGGACTGCTACAAGATACTCCTTTATAAAAAAACCGAAACAACATTTTTTTTGTAATGGTTTGAGTTTCTTATGTGTTTTATTAGTGTGTTGTTGTTATAACAATTACTTCATAAAATTATATAGCAAAACCATTTTCTTGTTCGAAGAAATGTAAAGTATAGTAGGATGATTTATTTTGGACCATTGAGGCTCTTGATTGTATTGATATATATGTAATTACGAATTGATTAGTGGTGCCACATGGCATAGCTCTTTGTATAGGAAAACTCACATGAAAATTCACAAATAGTAATATAGTCATTCATTTACTATTATTCATTTCAAAGAAATCAACCATTACATTTTTACTTACATTACAAAATCTGATGATTTATTGCTATTCATTTACAACTATTCATTTCTCACAAATTGTCATAATTCCTTGATTAGTTGTGCCACGTGTATTTCGTTAATTGCATTTGTGGAGATAATATGTTATCATATTGCATTCTCACAAATAGTAATATAATAATCCCTTATGTTACAGATGATCTATTGTTATTCATTTATATCTATTCATTTCTCACAAATTATCGTAATTCCTTGATTGTATTAATATATATGTAATTAGGAATTGATTAGTGGTGCCACGTGGTGTGACTCTTTGCATAGGAAAATTCACAGAAAACTCACAAATGGTAATATAATATTGTAATTAGGAATTGATTAGTGGTGCCACGTGGCATAGCTCTTTGCATAGGAAAACTTACAAACAGTAATAAATTATCATAGTTCCTTGATTAGTGGTGCCACGTGCATGTCATTAATTACATTTTTGGAGATAATATGTTATTATACTGCATTAATGGTTGATTGCATTGAATGGTTGATTGATATTATATGTAATTAGGAATTGATTAGTAGTGCCATATGGCATAGCTCTTTGTACAGGAAAACTCACTAATAGTAATATAGTATTGTAATTAGGAATTGATTAGTGGAGCTACATGACATGGCTCTTTGCGCAAGGAAATTCACAAATAGTAATATAGTATAGATAAGCATATTCATTAATTGGTTCATTAAGATTCTTGATGAATGAAATATATAAATTAATCTAAATTATATATATGAAATATAAGTTGATTTTATCTTATATATAGGATCATAATAAAAAAAAAAGATATGAAATTTATTTCTTTATGATAAATAAAATATAAATAATCAAATATTATCTTTTTGTATGAAGTTTTATTTATTGTAATACTTAATGTAAAAAATTTGATACGAATTTTTTCTAATTGATTGTTCAAATCTTTGATACGAATTTTAACGAGTTTAGATAGTATGTCTTTCCTTTCTTTTCAAAGTGACAATTAGAAATATAACATAAATAAAGAATCACCTTAACATTAATACGTTTATTATTTCAAATCTTTAATGATCATTGTTTAGATGATGTGTCTCTTTTTTCTTTTTTTTCAAATTAACAATTACTGACAATTTCAAAGTATCACCTTCTGTCCAAACTTTTTGTTTTTTGGATAGTTTTGGCTCTTTAGCTCATTATATTTCTTTAGAAGAAGGTTGCTTATTTGCTAGTCTCCAACCTGGACAGCAAACTCTTCCTCAAACCCGATACACCTTTATTAAAAAAAAAGAAAAAGAAAATGGAGAACACGTTACCTAAAAAGGCGTGTTTCACCAAACTGAAAGCTTAACCGAAGCCTTGGCAGTTCAGGTGGTGTTTCATTCACCAAACTGAAAGCTTCACCGAAGCCTTGGCAGTTCAGGTGTGTTTCACCAAACTTGGGCCTCAAACTTCTAAAATTTGTCATAATGAGAAATTATCTCTCATTTATTATTTAGTTTTTTTTTTAATTTGAATGCGACGTTGAAAACATTATGTCACTTTCTCCTTTTATTCGAATTGCCACATTGATGACAATATATCTATATTATTGTCGATTGGCTATTGAGTGGTCTCTCAATGTTGGAAAAATCACTTGCCACATCCCAATGCCTTTAAAAACTTTATCCTCGAGTTGCAAACTCAAGCCACTCTAAAATCATGGTGAAGAGATCTTGAGATAAACTCCTTTTATCTCCTCAAAAATATTGAAAACGACATTTTAACTTTCAATTAAATTACTTAGATTTGACTGCTTCCTGCCACAGAAGCCGTTTGAGAGGATGCTTTCGAGCAAACACATCCATATCCTTCTCAAAAACGAGATCTATTGGAAGCAACGCTCTAGCTTGCAATGGTTGCAAGAAGGTGATGATAATAATACAATGTTCCTTCTCAATGTTGCATCCTCACAAAGGCGAATAAATTTCATTGCCTCTCTTTTTTTTTTTGGTAAAAGTTTAATATGTATTTCATCGACTTTAAATGTCCGATAAGAAAAACATAGTAATGTATGAAATATTACGGTAATATAGGCAACAGTCTAAAAAGAAATGTTCAAAAATTACACCACCAGTAGACAGAGCTGCAACTTAAAAATAGAGCCTCAAAGGCCCTCAGGTGGCGCAGAGCCTCTTCCAGGGTCAACAAGGGACAAAGAATCGACACCTGGAGGCAGCCTGGAGGAAGAACGGATGGAGAGGCTGGATGAATCAGGTTGGGCAGAAATGGCTGACATGGAAGACCTCATCTCATCATTTTCAAAACCTATCATAAGATTATCTATCCAAAGGTTCATAAAATAAATAATATCACAAATAACATCAGATGCAGCACAAGTATTTCTGAAGATCCTTTGGTTTCTTTCTTTCCAAATCAACCAGAGGATGACTTGAACCAACATAATCCACCCAGAATATGGCAAATAGCATTTAAGGTTTGGGATAGAAAGAAAAATATCTGTCACAGATAAATGTCCAGGGAATAAAGGTG
>JAMKQA010078985.1:0-16218 GCA_024699735.1 Posidonia australis
CCCCCCCCCCCCCCCCCCCCCCCCCCACACCTTCTTTTTTTTTCTCAAATCAAATATCAAGTATCAATGCTAAATCTAGATCCAAGAATAATAATCTATGGAATACTATAATTAGTAGAAATAAATCTAGGTTAGAATATTTGCCTAGAATCCTTAATGTGTGGTTAAGTGACTCTTATATGCACTAGTAATCCCACTGACCTCTACATTTACACTTACAAAACAAGCACACGTGAGAGACCAAACGAAACCCAACATTAAACTCTAACAACAAACATGAAACTAAAAAGGTCACCCAACATACACTCAACAAAACTAAAAACTGAAACAAACCAACAGGAAACCACAAAACCATGTATTAAACACCATGCAGACGAAAACCACTAGAAATCTTCACATGGGTTATTGCACGAAAACTCAAGCAAACCTGTTTTGGGCACTCTTTTATTTTTACTTAGGTTGCATTTCATCATTTCTCTTAGTCCTAGAACTCTCCTTGGGCTTTTTTTCTTCTTTTGGACATAAAACACTTACTTGACAATGTTTTACATAAAACGTAGAACATGTTGCACTCTATGTTGAATGCTAAAACAATAGCGTTTTACGGTGTCATTCTGTTTTCCTCCCATTCCAGTCAAACCTTTCTTTTTTAGACTCAAATAATTTTCCATTCTTTTGAATGAATCCACTTTCTTTATTTGGAGGTCGTATTAATTGATTTAAATGACCCAATTAAGCATCTTTGACCTCGTACCCAAATTTGATAAGTTTTGAGCCTAAGGGTATAAAACACATAGTTTTTTGTGTTTTATATAAAATGCTGGAAATTCTACAATTTACACCTAACAATTATGCCTACTATGCCTGTCACTTTCCTTTCTTGGAATAATTTTGAATTCAAATCGTTTCCTTTTATAGTGAGTCCATTGATGGTGCGTGGAATTAATCAGGTTTTATTATGCGTAATTCACCATTAATATGAGAAATATTCTAGCAATTAGTGGGCAAGGAATGTGTCATTTCTAGAGGTTGTTAAACGCAAGCTTTCTTGCATTTTGCATAGAACTGTAACACACATAAATTCATTTTGTAATTATTTACATTTTTATAAATTTATTTCTGGACAGGTGTTACTGTTTCAAGGCTCATTTGAGTGATTTTGTGGTTTTGGAATTAGGCCTCGTGGGTCGGTGGTTGTTTGTGTTTCTGTGCTTGTCCCTACGTGGTTGACACTGTGCTTGTGGGTCCATATGTGAGCCTGTGTGTGGGCCCGTGTTTGGGGGTCGATTGGTGTGGCTTGCTACTAGCTCGTGCTTTGGAGCTGACAGGTAAGCTGTGCATGGTGTGGCTGGTGGGTAGCTGGGGACGTGTGGGTGTCCGTGCATGTGTGGTGGTTGGACATGCGCGTAGCTACTTCTTCCTGTATGTATGAAGGTTGTGGCCGGTAGCTTCTCCAGCACCTCACCCTCCCCCACTTCCCCTGCCTTTCTCCCCTTTCCTTCTTCCTTCTCCTCCTCATTTCTCCAGCACACTCCTCCTCCCCACCTCTCCCCCACTCCCACCCCACTTCCCTCCTCCCCTCCTCTCCCCCACTCCCACCCCACTTCCCTCCTCCCCTCTCCCATCTCCCCCCTCACCTTTCCCACCTCCCATGCCTCCTTTTTCCTTCGTTGTTTCGTGAGCCAGAGAGAGAGAGAGAGAGAGAGAGAGAGAGAGAGAGAGAGTGAGTGAGAGAGGCAAAGGCCCTCGTGTGGCTGGGCATTGGCATGGTCGGAGCTCTAGACGTCAAGGAAGCTCTGGGTAGCTTGTGGATTGCTGGTGGTGGTAGAGGTTGGCTGAAAATTGGAGTTGGTTTACTAAAGAGCTCATTTCAGGTACGCAACTCCAACCCAATGTGTAGAAATCTTGTAAAATGGTAGAAATGTCTAGGATGTATGTAATCTAGGCTAAATTTAATGTTTGAAATTTATTGAGAATTTATTGTGATTTATTGTGGCATTTATGGCGTTGAATTCCCTGTGATTTGGTTTTTGGTTTCTCCGTGCACCTTGGCTTTGCGATTTTATTCCGAGAGCTATACTCAATGGATTCTAGTTTTGTTTGTGTGGATGTGGAGTAGACTAGAGGGTCTACGAGATATATTTTGGGTGGAATTTTTGGTGGTCCTTTTGTAGGTTCACCCCTAGCTCCCACTTTGGGTAAAATTTTTGATTCTCTGGATCTAGGCTCACTGTTTGCAGGCAAAATACTTGGGGCACGGGACGTATGCGTGGCCCACATGTGTGGGTTGGCCAGTGCAATTTTTGGGTGTTTTTTTTAGGCTTTTTGCATATATGTACCCATGTTTTACGAAGGCTTGACGGCTTTGGAGCGTGTATTGTCGTAGTGGTAGCTTGCTCAAGTGTTTAGGAGCCTGTTTTACGAATTTGTGGAGATTTTGAATTAGTTTTCCATATATAAATAAAAGGGTTTTGAAAATGGATTTCAAAGGAATGGGTTGGTCCTTTTTGGAAATGGTTTTCCGTATTTTCTATTTACGAGTCGAGTGATCGTCGGACCGTGTCGTCTAAGCTAGGGAATGTGACGACATTCTTGGGTGGCAAGGCGAGTCTCCCTAGTTGAGGTCGAGGGTTGAGATACATGAGGAGGAGATTCGTCGAGTCCTAGAAGCATAAGACTCCTTAATTGTCGTTTCGAGGCTAGGGTTGAAGTATTTGGATCGAGGTGTTTTGTGGCATGACAAGGAGGTATGATACTCTTACTATCGCTGTGAGTATAGAGGCTTGGGTGTCGTTGGGTGTGGGTATAAGACTCCCTCCTGAGCACCATGTGGAGGATGTCGTGAGGAGGCTAACCTTGTGGAGGCTAATGTAGGTAGGACACATGCCTCGTAGCTGATATCATCCTGAATGACAGGTTCTGGACGAAGATATTGTCCTAAGAGGGGTCAACCAAAAGGACAGCTAGCATGCCCCTGGTTGGCAAGGAGGCTATAACCACAAAGGCAGCTGACATGCCCCTAGTGTATGGTATCCTCCGCCAGGTCTTTGGCCAAAGAGCAGCTGACATGCCCCTGGTTTAGGACCCAACGAGACCTTGAAAAGTGGACAAACGATAATGCATGCAGGAATGATAGTGCTATGTTGTATCACCCTTAGGATTTGGAATGCAAATGATGCCTGCTATGAGAAAAGGAGAAGACCTCGATTCACAAGACACTACCCAGACTTCTAGGATGTGGGTGGCTCTCCAGAATGGATGATTCAGTAGGTTAGGCTCCGTGCTAAACTTTGGGGACCTAAACCTACTTTTTTGACTTTTGGCTCATTTCTTTTCTCCCTCTTAGGCTTATAGGCTCGCTCTAACCCTTGCTTGGGAGTAATGGGCATCCAGGTTTGGATGGGGGCAGCTGTAATTGTATGCGAGGGGTGGCTAGTTCCTTTGTTCATTTGGATTCTTTGGATGCTTGCTTCGACTCCTCCCCAAGGTAAGTGAGAGGGGTAAAATTGGCCTACTTGCCTCTCTCTTTTAGGGCTAGCTTCTGTCTACGACTTTTGTCTCCTTGTTTCTTTTGTGCCATTGTGGATATGTTTATTTTTCTTTCGGCTCACACTTATGCTCACTCCTAACATTTTATCTCCCTCTGGAGGTGTAAGTCCCTATGGGAGTTTGGACATTTCGCCTAACCATGGTTGGGTGGTGGCTCCCTCGCTTGCTAGAGTGTCTGGGTAGTATCAACTGAAGAGGTATAAACCCTTCTCAAGCAGGCTAGTTATTCTGATTTTCATCATCGAGATATGATGTTGATGTATTTATGCATAGATGCATGTAGTTATTGATATGCTTAAGTTATTGATGTGCACGAAAGCAAAAAAGCAAATGCTGTGGATTAGATGTGCTTGGATTGCCTTTTTATTTTAGAAATATATATGCATGATAGAGTGGTGGATGATGCATAATGTACAAAAGGATATTTTGCAAGGCGAGGATACATGCCTTCCACTCATTAGTAGTATTTCTTCAGATAACATGCGTTAACTGGCTCGGATAGCTCGACGTTATCCATATCTTCGAGGATTGCTGCACCTCTTGAATAGACTTGCTTGATGATACAGGGTTCATGCCAGTTAGGTCGGAATTTGTCTCGACCGTCAGGGAGATGTATGGCCCGTAGAACCAAATCACCAGGTGTGAAGCTTCTGGGTCAGACCCTTTTCTGATATGATCTTGCCATTCTCCTTTGGTAGCAGCGGCCATTGTGCATGGCTTGTAGTCTGCGTTCATCAATCAAATTCAGCTGGATACATCTGTCCTCAACCCATTTTGCTTCTTCTAGTTCAACCTCTCTCAAGATTCTGAGTGATGGGATCTCTACTTCAACTAGTAGGACCGTTTCAATGCCGTACACCAATGAGTAAGGTATCGCTCTTGTTGATGTCTGGACCGAAGTTCTATAGACCCATAGCGCATAGGGGAGCTTTTGATGCCAATCCTTATACATCTCGGCGCTCTTCTTCAGGATCTTGATCAAGTTCTTGTTTGCTAATTCCACGACACTGTTCATCTGTGGGCGGTACGGGGAAGACTTGTGATGTTTGATCTTGAGGCTCTACAAATAATCTTCCAATCATTGAGCTATGAAATTCTTGCCATTGTTTGAGATAATGGAGTGTGGCACCTCGTATCGGGCTATGATGTTGTTCTTGATGAACTTTTCTGTGGATACAGCTGTGATAGTCTTGTAAGAGACCACTTCCACCCATTTGGTAAAATAATCTATGGCCATTAGGATGTAGCTGTGGCAATTGGATGATGCCGGATGGATGGCTCTGATGACGTCTATTCCCCAAGTAGAGAAAGGTCACAATGAAGACATACTGTGCAGCTACTGAGGGGGAACATGTATGAAGCTCCCGTGAATCTAGCAGTTGTGGCACTTGCGCACAAATCGACAACAATCGGCTTCCATGGTCGACCAAAAGTAGCCCTGTAACATGATCTTCTTGGCTAACAATATTCCATTCATGTGAGGGCCACATGTCCCAGCATGAATTTGAAGCATCAAGGTATCAGCCACCTTCTTGTTAACACATCACAAAAGCTTCTAGTTATATGATCTTCTGTATAGATGCCCTCCGCCCAACACGTATCTTGACGCTAGGCATGCCATGGTCTTCTTATCTGCTATCGATGTGCCGATTGGGAGATCGCCTGATTCTAGGAAGGTTTTAATGTCATGATACTAGCGAAGCTTTGCTGACAGATCTGCTTCCTCAATGCTCATGCAATGGACAGGCTGCCCTACTCGGATGATCGATACATCGACTGTGCGCTCTTCAAGTATTGAGAGCCAGGAGGCAAGCGTTGCTAGTGCATTTGCGTAGGAATTTTTGGCTCTCCTCATGAAGGAAAAGTGCACTTCTTCAAACTCCTTGACGAGTTGTAGGAGATACTCATGATATGGCACGAGCTTTGGATCTTTGTTTTTCCAGTCACCGTTAATCTAGGATATGACTAACATGGCATCGAAATGCACTTGTAGCTTTCGTGCGCCATGTTTTAATGTAATTTGCAGTCCCATGATGCATGCCTCGTACTCAGCTTCATTGTTGGTGTACTCGAAAGTGAGCTTTCTAGAGAAAGGGGTCATCTGTCCCTGTGGTGTCGATAATACCACGTTGATTCCTCTTCCTCTCTTGTTGACTGCTCCATCAAAGTATAGATGCCACCAGGACCTATCTTCTGGCTCCTCAGAATCTGTATCTCCCATGGCGAGTAGGATGTCTTCATCTGGGAACTATGTCTGCAAAGGTTTGTATTCTGGCAATGGTAAGTCTACTAGGTGGTTCACTACTGCTTGCCCCTTTATAGATTTCTATGTGACAAATGTAATGTCGTACTGGGACAGCATCACTTGCCATTTCATGCATCGTCCCACTAATACCAGTTTTTGGAACAAGTACTTCATGGGGTCATGTCAGCATAAGAGTAGGACCGGATACGCCATCATATAGTGCCTAAGGCGTTGGGTGGCCCATACAAGGGATAAGCAGATCTTCTCAATGGGATTGTACCTGGCTTCGCAATTGTCGAACTTCTTGCTCAGGTAGAAGATGGCTCTCTTCGTACGTCCCGTTTCATCATGCTGCCCAAGGACTGTGCCCATGAAGTGTTGGGTGGTGGAGAGATATAACAACAGGGGTTGTCCTGGTGTGGGTGGAACCAAGACGGGAGGTTTTGTAAGGAGCTACTTGATTTTGTCGAATGTTGCTTGACATTCCTCATTCCAATGGACCTACAAGTTCTTTCTTAACAGCTTGAAGATAGGCTCATAGATAGGGGTAAGCTGTGCGATGAACTAGCTAATATACTGTAATCGGCCAAATAAGCTCCAAATTTCCTTCTCAGATGTAGGGGGAGGCATATCAATAATGGCTCTTGCTTTACTAGGGTCGACCTTGATTCCCCTTTGACTGATGATGTATCTCAGAAGTTTGCCAGAAGACACCTCGAATATGCATTTGTTGGGGTTAAGATGAAGTTTGTACTTTCTGAGGTGATCAAACAACTTTGTCAAATAGACCAGGTGTTTCTCAGGCTCTTTGGACTTGGCAATCATATCGTCTACATAGACCTCTATTTCTTGATGCATGAGGTCATGGAAAAGTGCAGTCATTGCCCTTTGATAAGTAGCGCTGGCATTCTTGAGCCCAAATGGCATCACATGATAGCAAAAAACTCCCCACGGGGTGATGAAGAATGTCTCCTCCATATCCTCCTCGACCATCCTGATCTGGTTGTACCCCAAGACATCAATGTGAGGAAGTGGGAAGTCGTCTTTGGGGCTCGCCTTGTTGAGGTCTTTGTAGTCGATGCACATACGAACCTTCGTGTCTTTTTTTAGCACTGGGACAACATTTGCTAACCAATCTGGGTACAACACCACCTTGAAGAAGTTCACCATGTGTTGCTTCATGATTTCTTTCTTGAGCTTCAAGATCCATTGAGGTCGCCATCTCCTGAGTTTTTGCTTGACTGGCCTCTCGATAGGTTTCAAGGGTAATGTGTGCACCACCACTTCGACATTTAGGCTGACCATATCGTCATAACTTTAGGCGAAGACATCTGTGTATTCTTTCAGAAATGCTATGAAATCTGCCCTGGTGTGTGGTTATAGCTTAGCACTGATGAGTACCTCCTTGACATCTTCTATTGTACCGATGTTGACCCGTTCAGTTTCTTCCTCGACATGCATATTCGGCCCCTCTAGATCGTTGTCGTAGGGCTGGAAGTCGGATGTCTCACTATTTTCATCCATGTGATCATCGTCTTCCTTATAAGCGATGAGCTCTGATAGGATTTCTTCTTTGAAGGTTTGGTCAGTGACATCGAAGGAGAGGATGTGCTCTGATTTTTGCCCCTAAAGATTCTTCATAATGGTCACATTGACTTTAGTGTTCTTGTATCTGCACTGCTTCACCTCTGGCTCTTTGACGATGTGCTCTGCTAACTGGCCGAGTTTCTCTGTTTCCTAGGCTCCTGATACTATTTTTTGATTTTTTAAGTTTTCTAATTTTTTTGGGTTTTCTGGGTTTTTTTATTTTTTTGCATTTTCTATAGTATGTACAGGTGGTGCTATTGACTGGCGGCTGTCCTACTGCTGATCGATAGGAGTGATGCCGCCTGGCTTTCCTCCTGAGCTTAACTCAGGGTCTTCTTTTTACCCTTACCTTGCCTAAAATGAGGCTTCAACTACATGTACCATCCAGACCCACCTCTCGGCTCCAAAGAGATTAACTCTAATGGTCTAGTGGGTTTTGGTTGTGACTCAACCAAGACCATGATGGATGAGTGGTTCGGTTGCTAGTGGAGGGTTGCTAACTCTAAACCTATCACTTTGACCTTTCCTTTTCTCAGCCTTTGATGCTCGGCCACATCTTCGGCCCACACTGACAACTACTCTTGAAACAGAAACTTTAAATTGTTGACTTGATCACTCAATTGAATTGCCCTACTGACTATCTCATCCTCTTTTGTGGTGCAATCAGAGTACTGGGTGGCACTCTGCTCTACCACTTACTTATCTGGACTGTGAGGCTGATGTAAGTGATGTCCAAAGTTGACTAGTTCACTGATGGATCTGCTAGCGCAACTGCTTGTAGGATTACCACTATGGGGCTCGTTGTTGGGGCAGTGGCTGATGCTGTCAAAGTGACTGCTGGCAGTTGAGGCGGTGGCTACACCATCTGACGTCGGCTCTTCTCTACAGTAGCCTGGCTCTGATAGGGATCAAGTATCCCTGCATTGACAAAGTTAGTGAGGTCCGACGGAATAAAAATCTTCTTGTACCTCTTGGCGCGCGAATATTCGTCTTTGTGTGGCTACCACTCGTAGCCCAGTTCCTCAAACTTTCGCCTTCCCTCTGCTTGGATGGGCTTGGAGATTCCTTGGCCGTGTCACCCGAGTGATGTTCCTTTCTTGTATCCCCATTTGCGACACACATTTTCGATCATCCAAAGGGGGCTGCGGCGAATAGTCAGGTAACTAACACGCTCGAGAGCCGGAATGTAATTAACAGGCTCGAAACGGTTGACCCGGAGCATGACGTCGAATGGCTTGGGGTCAAAATGAATAGTTTGGAAGGAGATAGAAGAGACCAACTCGACCTTTTCTTTGTCAAGATCTTCTGCCATAACAACAACTACATCGTTGCCCCGATAGTACTTAACCATACGGTGGAGGGTCGAGGGGATCACCTGATGCTTGTGCAACCAAGGGCGCCCAAGCAAGAGATTGAAAGAGGGCTCCAAATCCACAATATAGAACTCGACATCAAAGACTATAGGCCCTATGGTGAGAGGAATAACCAGTATTCCTAGCACGTTGTGATGCGTGTTATCAAAAGCTGTCATTCACTTTGTAGTTGGTATGATATTCTCAGCTTTGAATCCGATTTTATTTGCTGTGCGCAAAGGGCAGACATTTAGGCCTGCACCGTTATCAACCATGGTAAGGGGAATTCGAAAGCTCTGATATTGCACCGTAACGAATAGGGGATAGTTGTGATTGACTCCTACTGGAGGCAATTCCTCGCTGGAGAAAGAAATGACGTGAGGCTTTGCAATCATGCCCACCATATTCTCAAGAGCTGACAGTTCTATGGTGGGGGAGACATGAGCAGCCTGAAAGACCCTAAGGAAGGCCTCTCAATGTTCAGAAGAAGTATAGATGAGATCCCAAATAGAGATGTTAGCCTTAACCTTCTTCAGTTGTGACGTGATGTCGGTAGAGGGCTGCTTTTGCCTGGTATAAGTAGTAGGGGCTGAACAAGGGGCTGTCCTGGAAGGTTGAGTAGTTGGCTGATGAAGGGAAGATGCGAAACGATCAGGCTGGGATACTGACGCTGGTGGCCTATACACCCTCCCTAACCTAGTGACTTCTGCACACATCTCTGTGGCATAATCATAAGGTACACGGTGTGTGTCCCTCATCAGGTGGACGATAAGAGGGGTACATGCTGCCAGTTCCAGTGGGGTTGACATCGGGCTAGAGAGGATGTTGGATAGGATGCTGGACAAGATGAGTAGGCATGGGATGTTGGACAAGATGAGTAGGTGTGGGTCGGGCAAGTAGGCAAATAGGCGACTTAGAGCGCACAGTCGACGGTGTAACAGTACACTCCGCCCTCGCGGTCAGTCATATCATGTGGACTACTGACTCGGACTCGGCATGGCTAAAAAGATAAAACGGGTAGGAAAAGGCTCATCAACAGTATGGATCAGATCAGAAGGGTCAACTACGGATGTCGTAGACCCAGAAGCAGAAAGGAAATGGATTCCTGAGGCGCTGGTGCCTGTTGAGTTGTTATGTGCAGGCATAGGCTGATTGACAATGTTAGGATAGGCAGGTGGTGCCTGTGCCCATGGAGGTGGTGGTGCTAGTGCAGTGTGTGCCTCCTGGGTGTCAATGACGATGACCTTATGGTCAATCAAATCCTGAATGGCACTCCGTTATCCGTCGAGTGGCCCGCGCAGCGATGGAAATTGTAGTGGAGGTTTGTGTTGTACCACACTAGAAGAGGGTTTTGCGGGGGACAGAACTCCAGAAGGTTCAAGAGTGACACCACCTTGGGGAGGACGACACTCAATGGCTCAGCAAGTTGGGTGTACTGTTTTGTAGCACGCTGAGGCCGTCTCTGCCTTGGGCTGGGTCCTTGCCGGACTGGTGCCGCGAGATACACCAGCTGGGTGGTGGTGGTGATTTGTGGTGTGTGTGGTACCTTAGGTGCAGGTGCATAGACTAATTGATTCGGGCTTGGTTGGTTCATCACATTGATAGGCATGGCAAGTGACCCTACGTATGCGACAACAGGCTTGGGAGGATCCCACCTCTTAAGGTAACTGGTGCTAGTGCTGTTACAAGTGCTGCAGCTTGCATAGTGATTTGGAGATGTGGCTTGTTTGGCAAAGGTGGCGAGTGCAGGAAAGTTGCCACTGCGAAGGGAGCTCTCTACACGCGCACCTGCACGAATCAAAGATGGAAAGGTGGTGACAGGCTGAATGCTCAACAAAGACCCAACATCTAGCTGCGCGCCTCGAATGATGGTTTTGATAGACTCTTCGTCGGAGGGTCTGTCTCTCACTTGTGATGCAAGGGTGTGCCAGCGGCTAACATACTCCCCAAACGGCTCATGGGGTTTTTGTCTTGTGGCGACAAGGTCCTCCCTCTTTGAAACCAAGTCGAGATTAAAAGCATATTTTTTCATGAACGCCTGTGAAAGGTCGTTCCTAGTCTTGATCGAGCCCATGTCAAGTGACGTGAACCACTTGAGGGCTAGATTAGTGAGACTCTTCTGGAAAAGGCAAATCAACAGCCTCTCGTTAGCCTGGAGCTGAGCAAGGTCTCCACAATATGCCCTAAGATGTGAAATGGGGCAACCCTTACTGTTATATTTCTCAAAATTAAGGATTTGGAAATGCAGTGGGAGTGTCGCCTTTGGGAAATAACAGAGGTTGTAGAATCCGTAGGGTTGGCAATTGCCTCCCCGCACTTGTCGAAGTGCTCTCTCCAGTCACCCACCCTAGCGTGGAGGGTATCTGGAGTTGTTGCTGACGAGGGTGATGCAGCAGGGGGAACGACCACATATGTTGTCTGGGTCGCACCTAAGTGCTCCTCTGGGTCCACCATCATGCCACCTAGTGCTGCGACATGGTGGTCAGCATATCCGTGCACAAGTGCTGGATGTGATTGTTGGAATGAAGGTGCCTGAACCTGATAGTGTGTGAGAGGAGGATGAGTAGAGAGTTTTGTGGCAGTGGGTGCTGAGTGTGGGAGTAACAGCTACTGCAGCGGTACGATGCCAGGTTGTAGGCTTTCTGGATGTTGTACTTCAGCCAACCCGAGGGGTTGGCCACTAGATGCTGGAGTAGGATGTTGTGGAGTGAGGTGGTGTGTTTGAGGTAGTGGTGTCATACCTAATGTGGGTGTAGTGAGCAGCTGGGGCGAGGGTTGAGGTGGTGGTGCAGAAGGTGATGCCTGAAACATCAGGGTAGGCTACTAGGGAACCTTAGGAATAGTGGGGTCCATAGTAGACTGGATAGCAAAGGCCATACCCTCGATCTTCTGGGTAAGGGTCAACAGATATTCTACCTATGCGGTAGGAGATCCCTCAGGGACGGTGAGGGGTGGCACAATCAAAGGTCCAAATGTTAGAGATGGAACGGATACAGACTGCCTTGGAGACAAGGAACCTGTAAGGGATGTCGCCATAGTGGGCTGAGTACTAAAAGAGAAAGGACCCTGAGGGAGCAAGACCGTCAGTGATACATCGAGAACCCAAGCAGGGGTCATAGAGATGGACTCAGTGCCTGGCTTCAGACCAACCAAGGTCTGTGGATGTCCTACGTATAGGGGACAGAGCCTCTGTAATGCATGAAAGGGACAGAGTGAATAGCTGAAGTCATAGTGAGGGCAGGAGGGATTGAAAATGGAGTGTCCTCCTAAGCAACAGTGGTGGAAAGAGACTCGCTAGTGCGTGGGGCCATGGCTGACCGGGAACGGGTGAGAACCAGACTATGGTGGCAAATGAGGGGATGAATCCTAAGACAAACTATCATAAAAGCGACGAATAACCTGAGAAAAGATGATCAACACCGAAGCATCACAAATAGGGGCATCAAGGCAGGAACGCTCGAGCTCTGGCTAAGGAACTCATGCTCTACCTAGAGAAAAGAAAACTATTAGTGTTAAAACCAAGCAACAAGATGCAGTTATTAAGGTGGCGTGAATGGCATTCATGCACATGGATGCAACTAATATGCTCTCTCTCACCAACTAAGTGTTTCCTGAAATGGCATCTACTCTGGGATCACACATGGTTAAATGGTTCTTCGACATAGGATAGAAAGTAAAGGTCCCTGCTCTAAATCCTAGCCAAAGCGCAGGCAGTGAACGGGTGGTGCGTTGTTAGCCTCATCTCCTGCATTAACATGGAGCTATACCCTCTACTAACACCAACACGACCCCGGACAAGGGGGGACAAACTAGCAACACGGCCTACGCCAAAGCTATAGAACAGGCCACTAGAATTGTCCTTCGCAAACTGTAGGTGAACTCAGGGGAGAAGATGCATGCCCTATATGATCAGTCATGCAATATGCTTTTGTGTCTTTTACTTGTATTTTATTAACCAGGGGGAAAGAGTTCAAATTGGTCTCTCATTTTGCCTTATTAATTGTTTCTTTGAGTTTGTGTGTTTTATTTTAAGCCAGAAAGGGGAACAAACATGTCTCTACTCTCCAAATCATGTCAAATGCGAACAGGGAAGAAAACACACAAGTAAGGCAAACAAACAAGCAAACAACAAGCAAAAAGCATGATCATGGCATGTGCAAGTGTCGTGGCATCATGATTGTGAAAAGAAAACATCTATCACATCAAAAGGCAGAGCATGTGACATACAAGTGCAGTGATAGAGCAAATAAGTAAAAGAAAGTGTGAAAGGCATGCTAAGTAAGCAAACAAGCACAAGCAAGGTAAACAAGCAAACATGTGAAGCCAAAGCCTCAAAAAGCAAGCGAAAAAGACTAACCTAACAGCCAGAATCTGCTACTCCCCAGTGGAGTCGCCAGTTCTGTGACCATGCCTACCCAGGAATCTAGCACGGAGTCGCACCAGAGGGAGGAGGCCATAGCCCTGCCAGGATGGCGAAGGCGTAAGATAGGATAAAACAAAAAAAATAGAGTTGCCACGTAGTCTTTTAAGGGAAAGTCGAGGAAAACAATAAACAAACCACAAAAGAGATGAATGGATGAGATGCAAATAAGAAGGAAAATGTCTACAAACCAGATGATGGGTAAGGATTCCTATTACGCATGGGGAAGGTGTTAGGCACCCCTGTACACTCAAGAAACTCGGTCTTTCTAGTTCGATTTGCTTGTTAGAGGCTGAATGAATACTTGCTAAGCCTAGATTGTGCTCTAATCATGCCAATATGAATGCCAAGTCAAGACTATATGGATGTGCAAGATGCATGCGAAAATTGCGAAGAAAACCACACGAAATGACGGAATAGTGAAATATGACACGACAAAGAAAAATCACATGAAATGACAATGTTTTTGGAGAAAGAGGCCTAAGAACTGTACTAACATCAAGAGAATAAAAAATGCAATCTACCCAAATCATCTAAATCGTAGAAAACATCACGGAAACCTGGATGGAAAAATTGCAAAGAAGTCTACATAAAACAGGCAAATGGCGACACATGAAGAAGATCTCATAAAATGACAGTGTTTTGGAAAGAATGTTCTAGAAAATCACACTGATATCAAAAGGATCAAAAGTAGGGTCAACCCACATCGTCGAAATCATGGAAAATGACATAAAAATCAAAAAAGGGGAAATAATCCGCGATTGGGCCAACGTGGACCTTTTGGTCAATTAGTGTATGGCCTCGGGCAATGAAATCCAAATCAAATCGAAAAATCCAAAAATATGGAATAACGGGGGTTAAATCAAATATCAAGTTAAGGAATCCGAAAATAGGCTGGAGAAAAATCCATGGAAAAATACATGGAATGTAGCCTTACTCAAAAAGGATGGAATGATGTGCAAATGCAGCGAAAACTATGTAGAATGTATGAAAACAAGCCTAAATGTGTAAAACATGCTAAGGAATGACTTAGACAAAGATTATGCATGACTTAGTGCAAGAACTAACATGCATGTGCATGAATTGATGGCCCAAGGGACATTTGGTCATTTCTATGGCCAGATGTGATAAATGCATATATGGGGATGATGCATGGTTTAATGTATGCAAAATGTCAGGAAAGATGTTATTTACGAGAAAACATGAAAGGGATAAGGTTTTAAATACGAGAAAATGATGTAAACATGTTAAAGGACCGTATAGGGACCAAACTGCAAAATTCACAAAAAAGGGGAAAACTGATTAAAGTGTGTTCAGTGCCTTTTGTCCTAGTGTGCAAATGATGGATTAAATGAAAATGTGGCACTGAGAAGTGTGAAAATTGCACCTTAGTAATTTCCTGAGAATTTAGGGTTTAATGTGCAAAATTCACACATAAAGTGCAAATGTGACTAAAATGTGAAGTTAATGATCAATTTACAATGCAAACATGATTTTTAAGTGAAAAATATATTTACGTGCAAAATTATAAATAAAAGAAGTGAAAATGTCAAAAATGGGTGTGAAAACAATTAAAACCCTAAATGATGGATTTAAAACTAAACTAAAGGTCTAGATGCAAATTTCTTACACTCAAGATGTGTATGCTATGAAGTTAGGGGTCTACATGCAAAATTTCAAGACTTAAATGTGATAAAAATTAGACTTTTGTGATGATCAGTGTGATTATGAAGTCTTTCAGGGTTCAGAATGCAAATCTCATAGGGAAAATTCATTTTAAAAAGCTCTGAGGGGTAAATGCAAAACCTAAGGACTTAACTGCAAAGGAAACATGACTGCATGGGTTTAAATGTGAGAAAACATGTATGAATGTAATAAAGATAAACAAAATTAAAACATGTAGGGAGCCATATGTAATTCTTACAGAAACAAATAATGAAATAAAAGTTATCTAAAACTACAAGGGCTGAAACATAAAAAATAGGACCTAAAAGAAATGATTTAAGGACCTAAGGATAAAAACCTAAAACTAACTAGGCCTAAGCTAAAAAAACTATTCTTCAAAGTTCGCTGGAGGATCGCCAGCGTCTCCACTTCGACGCGAGCTCCAGCGACTATCCAGAGGCGTTGCAGCGACGAAGAAGCTTCGGTAGTGGTCCAGGAAGCTGAGGTGGATGATGGCGGAGTTCTCTGGAGTTGTGGACTGGGCTGGGGCGGCCTGAGACATCTTCCCCACCTCTGGCTCCAGTGAGAAGCTGTTGATGTCGGAGAAGACGATAGTGAAGGGAGCTGGAAGAGACGTGGTGGCTGGAACTACGCGGCGAGGACCGTAGAAGCTTCAGGGGGCATGAGGAGACTCCTAGGGGCGTCAGCAAAGACTAGGGTGGCCTGAGTTGTTCCCCCCGTCTCCTGTGCCAGCAACAAGAGTTACAGCGACGAGGGCTCCGCTCTGGTGGCTACAGAGGAGGTGCGGCAGGCTGCGGAGGATCGTGGCGGTGTAGCAGAGCTCTCTGGTGTAGTGATGTGAGGCGAGAGCATCCGGAGAGCTTTGGTGGGTTCCCTAGTGAGGGTCGACCGTCAACGGGGCTACAACGGTGTCTCTAGGCAAAGGGGCCCAGAAGGTCCCCTCTCGAGTGATGGGGACTTAGGGAGGAGGAGGAAGAAGGAGGGGAGGCTCCAGGAGCCTCCTCTCAATCTAGGAGGCCAAGGGCCTCATCGGTAGTGGTGAACCCACCACCAGAGAAGAGGGAGACGACACGTAGAAGGCGTATCTCTGATGATACGTGACTTAAGGCCTAAAAGGGACTCTACAGACCTATGGGAAGCCTTTCGAAATTACAAGAGAGGGGGAAGGAGTTACTTGGAGGAAGTTGTTGTCTCCTAGTGAAGCTAGACCGCGGCGTACTGGAAGTTCCGGCTGTGGCGGTTTAGGGGTTGCTGGGACTGTTAAAGGATTCAAGGGAGGCTCTAGAGGTGGCTCTGGATGTGGGTACGGAGGTTGACTCTGAGGTTTTTGAAGGGTGCTCTCTTACTAAGTTTCAAGTGCTGGAAGATGGGGGGGGGGG
>JAMKQA010078988.1:0-11934 GCA_024699735.1 Posidonia australis
ATAAATTCTAGGAAAGGAAATTTACCTAGATTTCATGCAATCCTAGCATTTTCTACCAATTCCATGCTCTCTATTGCAAGGAGTGGAGATGCGTACCTGAGAAATGCTTCCGGCGATCCTCGACCGACTCCGACGAACTCCAGCGCAACCACGGCCACGAGGCACTCCATGCGAGCTCCGCGCACCACCACGAGCAATCACAACCCTCTGCTTCACTCCCTCGACCTCTTCCTCTCTCTCTGTTGGCGCGTACGTGAAGGGGATGCAGGGGAAACAGAGGAGGTGAGGGGACAAGTAGAAAGGAAGAAAAGGAAGGAGAAGGAGGAGGAAAAGTGGGGAAGAGGAGAAAGAAGGGGGGGAGGTGGAGAAGAAGTGCGTCGCCGAAGAGGAGGGGGAAGAAAGAAGAAGGAAGGAGAAGAAGGCAACGGGTGGCGAGGAGAGGTGCAGTACGATGCAGCTTATAAAGCCTACGCCTGCAGCAGTTGAAAACGTGCCCACCTACGCGTCTCAGCCACCGGCACACCGCATAGCAGCCAACCGCCAGCCACCACCAACGAGGCCAACAGCCAACCTCAACCACCAACCCACACACAGGCGGGCCCCACGGGGACCCCACACCAGGCCCCACAAGCACAGTGCCATAATGCACAGTGCCAAACCACGCACAGGGACACGCAAATAGAAGCCAGCCCACGAGACCCAAGCACAAAACCACACAATGTGCCTCGAAATAGTAACACCTGTCCAGGAATAAAATTCACAAAATGTAAATAATTACAAAATAAATTTTACGTGTGTTACATTGATAGAAGCTGCAAAGGAAGGCATATGGTTAAAAGAGCTGATTGAAGATCTTAGTTTGAACCAAGATCAAGTTATCATACACTGTGACAGTTTAAGTGCATTGTGCTTGGCAAAAAACCAAGTGCATCATGATCGAACTAAGCACATCGATGTCAAGTACCATTTCATCCGATCAGAGAGGAGAATCAAGTTAAAGAAAGTTGATACAGAAGACAATCCTACAGACATGCCTACTAAAGCAGTCACTGAGAGCAAATTCATGCATTGTTTGGATTTGCTCAACATCTACAGTTTGAATTAACCCCATGATGGGGCTAACGGCAACAAAGAGATTCAAGTCAAGGTGGAGAATTGTTAAATGCCTTGAATCAGAATTTGGTAATTTCCCTTTTGGGAAGCTGAAGGGTTATTTGGAATTTGAAAAGTTTCCATAACTGCTAATCCGTTTCATGGCAGCAATTAAATTGTGTTTAATTGCTTGCCATATTTGGAGAGGTTGGAAAATTATAAAATCCACCTCCACTATTGTAATCGGTAATTCCATTCTGAATAGTGAAATCACTACCCCTGTTGCCGCCCGTGGACGTAAGCTTCGGTTGAACCACGTAAAACTTGCTGTGTTCTTGTGCGATTGTGTTTGTCGATATTTCTGTTCCAGTTTGTTTTTCTCCTGGTTTTGCATAACAATATCTAGTATCATTTCGTTGACAAAATTTTGGACAGAAAATATGACTGCTGGTTCATGTAACGAAGAAATCACTCAAGCTTTGGTAAGAATGCAGAATGAATGGAAGACGGACCAGGCACATTTGGCTGTACAATCATTGCATCATCTATTGGACTCACCAACCTGTCCTCTGGCCCTCTGCCCCTGCGGTCGTTCAACCAAGCGTTGACGTGTCAATCCCGTACGATCCTCTCCCAGGATCTGGAAATGATATTTAGTAGCAATCATGATAAGTCAACTCTTAGAATGAGATGATTTAGCAAGTGAATTTTTGTGGACATATTATTTAATAGCAATCCCGCACGCTTACTCATTTTTGTGGACATATTATTTCTGACTCTACAGGGAATGTTTGTAAACCTTTATATTTTGGACATGTTCTTACTTGACGGTGGACTCATAACCAAGTGAACTTTTAAACATTAGTATAAATTATTATTTACCAGTTTCAAAAAAGAAAAAAAAAACTTACATTAGTTCACTCTTGGCCTCTATATTTCTTTTCTAATAAACATGTGGACATTTATCCAGTTCATGAATAATTGAGGGGCCTAGACGCAGTAAACCCCAAAACCTCCATCTTCTACCTTAGGGTTTTATAATTACGCTATAAATATCAGCACCAAACCCCTTTCTGGATGATCCTGTTGTCCCCCTGCGTCTCCGAGTGGTGGGAGGGTTGAGAAACTCTGGGAATCCCTTTTCTGGGGAGATGTCAGATCTCTAGACCATTCTTCTCTACTATGAGTATTACCTCTTCGTAGTTCGATGCTATTGGGAAATTCATCATTTGTTCAAAACCGCAAAGCAAGTATTTTGTTTCTGTTAAACAAGGGCGTTTTTCCTTCACTCTCATTCGTTTCCAACTGATTTGTTTTAGTTTCTTCGCTGGTGGATTGCAAGTTTTTTTTTGCTTTGAGATCTCAAAATCTAGAATTTATATTTTCTATTGCTATAGAGACTAGAGTGATTTCTTGTGGTAACTTGCGTCAGTATTTTTTCCATCGTTGTGAATGGAGAAGTAAAGGTTGGTACTCTGATATGTTTCAGTATTTCGATCATGCAGCTCGATGATTAATAGCCTGATTTGATTTTAGGCAATATACGCTATTCTGAAAAGTGTAAGCTAATGTTGCTAGAATATAGTGTATGAGAGCTGTTTTCTCTTGTGTTTTATTTCTAATCCTACGGTGAACTTTGCTGTTTGATATATTCCGTTATTAGTAGCTTCGTTTTTCACTTCCTGCTCAAGCTCTGAATTGATGCATTGTTTGCTATGATGAACTGTGAATTTTAGCATGTCAGACTTCAGAGACTGTCTAGTCGATGAGATGAAAATTCATGTTCCTGAGCTAAATTCCTCTCCATACTTAATCTGATACACTACTTGTAATGTTGTTTCATTTAATTTCTAAATAATCTGTGCTATGATGATCTATGGAAATTTATCTTCGCATGTCAGACTTCAGAGATGCCTGCATCAATGAGAAGACAAACCATTAATCTAAGCATTGTGTTTTCCTTCTATTTATATCTACTTGTTTATTTTGTGCTTTGTGATATTTCTTTTTCTGATTCTCAAAATTTTTTTAGCAGCCTAAAAATATTATAGTATTTTTTGCACCATTAATATGCACCAAACTGCCTTAGTTCTAGGGGGTAGGTAATTGCATAATGGGACAATATATTTAATCAAGCCCGAACCTAAGGTATAATTTCAATTTGTTCGAAAATAAATGGAAGGTGGTACGAACATTCACATCGAATACATTCTCTATTTTTGTTAATTATGAGTCGACATGAAGTTTTGTGTAGAACATGGTGGTGGCTACAGTGACTTATTGTAACTTAATTTAACACAATGTTTTACAACAAGACCAGACTGTTTTTCATAATTGATAGAGATAAAGAATGAGAGACATTCGGACAAACGATAAATGCACTACTCCATGGCTTACATAGAATTGGATTATCTCGTCTGATTCACTTGTTATTCTTTGTCTTAAACACAATCATGAGGTCATAAGTTCTTGTTTTGTGATTTTTATGACAAAGAATAAGAAGAAATGGAAATAGATGATTCAAATCTATGGAGGAATGGTTATTGGAAGCTGTTGCCACCGACCTTAAAATTTGATGTGTTTTAAGAGGGCATTCCAATGGATCTGGAAAATGTTTGTAAAATGTCAGAAGTTTTCTAGGAGAAACTTACTCAACTAGAAAATTGTTCATTTTTTATTCAGTTCAGTTTGTTAAAATGTTTTTTAAACTTTTTGGAATAAATAATTTTTTTGATTTGTTGTTGTCAAATACATGTCATCTTTTTCTATATATTGTATTCTAATTGAAAAATTGTGGTGTAAATATATGAGAGTGAATGTGCATCTTCCTCTCACAATGTGAGAAAAAAAACATTTCTTTGTACAATGATTTTATTATAGTTCATACATCAGTTGCATATTTGGGTCTTTTTTTATCATTTTTGAGTTATCACTTAAAGAACTAAAGTTAGCTTAATAAAATCAATTTTCAGATGGCTTTCAAACTTCTATGGTAGAAACCCGAGTGTAACCCGAGTTTCTTTTATCAAAAACGACGGTTTGGTGAAGTCGTAAAGTCTATGTCCACATGTAACACGCTAGCATTCTTGTACTTCGTAATTCAATCCAATTAGTTATTGCAGGTTGGTGCCTCGAACGCCTCTCTATGGAGAGAGTTGAGCTTAGAGTCATGGAGTTTGTACGTAAGCACCAGTGTTTCCTCGTAGTCAACCTTTGGTAATGCCATGTCTGCTGTGGATTTTGGTTGTGAATTGGATGTGTGGATATGTTAAAATCCTGCACAATTAACTATTACTTTTGTTGATGAAAACCATGATGACAGCCTTGAGTTTGCTTTGAATTTTTGATTTGTTAGATGACTTGGTTACTTTATTTGGTAGGAACTAGTTCAAAAATTCGAATTATCACTCATACACCTGCTTCTTCTTTTTTCAAGCAATTTCTTAAAAAAAATTGATCAACATAATTGATTTTCTACGCATGCTTGATTTACCACAAATAACCACATTGGTTCTTCGAGTCTCAAATCTCATTCCTTGGATGATCAGCTACCAATTAATGTTACATTGTCACAGACAAGCAATTATAGTCATCACAATTATGGTCGAGTACATATTTAAAGTGATAAAATATTGTTTTACTATTCTTCAAAGTAATATAATATTTTTATTTGAAATACAAATTAAAATTGTCTTAACATGTTTTTACTTCATAATTTTATTCGTAAAGCGTATTGAAAATATTTACTTGAAGATCTTAAAAATGAATTAAAAGAAAATTGAAAAGTCAATCAAAAGTTACTCAAGAATTGGATGAGAAAGATGAAATATATAATGGTATTAGATTAACTTAGAAAAAAGAAGAAGAGATCAAATACACGAAAATATTGTGAATTTTATGTGATACGGTCGATAATTGTAATTCATTTTTAAGAACTTATGTTATCTGAATTTTTGTATCACTCAAATTTATATTTTAAATTAAAGATATTTAATTGATTTTCAAATTAATAATTGTAAGATTGACAATGTCTAATTTACTTTGAAATCTATTGATAAACACAAACATCCATATTTCAGTTTTCTTTATTTTCTTGAATAAGTAAAAACAAAAAGTAATTTAATAAACATGAAATCAATTTTCCTTCCTTTCAATTCTAGATAATTTCCATTGACTTTAAAATTTCATTTACTTTCAAAATTTGTACATGAACACATCTTAGGTGAATTGTATGTTCACTCTACTATTTTAAAATGTCTCACCAAGCAAGGCAATCTCGACATTATGCTTTTATATTCCATCCATATTTTGGTTGTAAAAAATATAAGGCTTATTTCTTCCGATTCATGCCTTGAGTTCTTGAGAAAGAGAGCAAGATTTTGCGCCTTTCATAGCAAAATCTTTCTTTGGAGTAACTGTGTCATAACGTACCAAACCAGTATAGTGAGGAAGAATTTTAAATTTTATGCAGAAAAAGAACATGCAATCAGTACACGGATAATGTATTGAAAAATTTAACACAGACTGACCACCTGACATGAGGGGTGGGGTGGAGTGTACAGTGAGACGGTCGACTGGTCGCCTCCCCTTATACAGTCGGCCCATAATTAGTTAACTCATAACGTATTAACATTACATCCATTATTTTTTAAAAAGAAACATTACCCCTACCAAGCAACAACACGCAGTTCTGATATTTCTGTCGCTAGGATCTAACGTCTTATTCCCTCACATCGAATAGTAAAGTCTCAAAACTTTCGCCAGATGACTAATGACACAATGGTTATTTCTCCTTTTAGAGTCATGCAGACGTGATACAATATGTTCTAGATCAAATTTGTCGCAGTAGCTTAACGTCAACCATGCTTTTATATGTTCAGATCACCCACGATAACATAGCATCGGCCACACTCTCAGCCACTTAAAGTAGTCCATGTTGATGGAAGACGGGCGGATACCAATGGTGGCAAGTTACGAAGATTGACATCAAGAGGCAGCATGCGGTACTCAATATCCAGCTCTCTAAAGCATTTGATCATCTCCTGCACCACCTGTTCTCTTCTTGTCCACCTCTCTCCCATGTCTTGATGATTAATGCGGTGACGGAACCAAACAGACACCTTCAATCTATTCATGTCTTCCACGTCTCTGAGCACAATGGTTGGACTTGGGTACCAGTGTTCATTTTTGCCCTCAATGAACCTGCAATGGATCAGAAATCATAGAAACCAAGGACTGAATCATGTGGACAACAGAATGACTTACATATGAAAAAAACATCAGAAATCATAGAACAGAACCAAGGACTTAATTTTGCAAGACATATTACAGGTGAAGGTAGAAATCTTCTCCGTGGAGATATAATCATAATGAAATTTCAATCACAATAGATTAAAAAAGCATGACGTCACAGCATGAAATCAGAAAAGCTATACGCAGATAATTGATATTTAGTATTTACATGATGTAACAGTAAGATATTATCAGGTTTAAAGTTTATGGTGACATTGAACATTATAAATGTTTAACGAATATCTGCAGATAAGCTACATAATATAATGTCGATACCCTGCAACTATAAAAACGTGCATTATGACCAAAAGCATTTGACTACTATGCCATGATAATTTGATTTCTATGAAAATATGTCACTTCACTACTTACCCCTTCATTCTTTCTTTCATAATAGCAATCTTCTCGACTGGGGTTGAAATGTGAATGCAAAAATCAATTGCATCACCCATATCAGGACTCCTGTAGAAGTTTGCAATAGTTTTCGTGGACAGAACACTATTGGGATATGTGATCTTCAACCCATCATACCTCAAAAAGACTGTTGTCAAAATGTTCATTTCTTCAACTATCAGCTGCAGATGAAAGTTTTAGTACTTCAAACCATAACTTCAGTGATGGTAAAACCTTAAAGGGTGCTATATTGCATATCTTACCTGAACTCCATCAACATCACATCGATCACCAACATCAAATGGATGCATCACAAATAAAAAGACAATGGCCTCAAAGGTCGTCTTACATGTGTTTCCAAAAATAAAAACTGCCAGAAGAAGCTGAGAGCTCATTAACACCAAAAGATGGCTAGTGGCTATGCCCAGGATGAGGAGCCAAATAACAAAAACAATGATGCCCACAATCACATTAACCATGCGATGGAGCTTTCTCACTGCTGTTTTGGTGTCATTCAGTGTTAAAGAAAGGGCTCTGCGTTCTCGGAATGCATTAACCTGCAGGATGAGATGCCATGAAATTTTGAGAAATTTTGCTTTATAGGTAAACATGTAATTAAAAAATCACAATCACACACCGATGATAGCCATGATGTAAAAACAAAATTAAACAAAAGAAGGTTATTACCACCCAATTTTTGAGGGAGCTTCTACTAACTTTCTTTGCTTCTTGGGCTCCATCAAAAAGAGACATCGCCTTAACAGCTTCATCCTCCCTCATGAAATGCACTAGATCGACCAAGTAAATATACCTGTAACATCCCCAGGGTTATCAGCAATTGAAAAAATTTTGAACACAAATGATTACACCCTTTTCTTGTTGAGTAGTTAGATTACCTCCCTTCCAAATATACACGTTGTAAGTTACTGCAATGTATTTTTGACAAAGAAAACCTAAAAAATGGCAGAATTTCATTTACTTCTATTATAGATAATCATAGCATTCTCCCTGTTACTGTGATGCCTAAAATACAGAAAGAACATACAACTTCAGTCTCCTGCTTTCAATGCCACATCAGAACCATCTAATTTACTTCCTACTTGTTTGTTTATTCAGCAGATTGCCAAGAACATGTAACTATTAATTACTGTGTTCATGCATGGTAGCTTGGCAAGTTAACATCTGCAATACAAAAACCTCAAGAAAGAAGGAAAAACTAGTTCTCACAGAAAATTTTTGACACATTGTCATACACTAAGCATAGGATCTAACATCACTTAATAATGATCGGGAGCAATTTGATATTTTTGCCCGTACCTCGAGGTTCTTCAAAAACTAAATGTTCGTTGGATACGGTGGGTAAAGATGCAAAGGCAGTTCTTATTGGTTCCAGTAGAGCATGAAGATTAATTTAGTTCTAGAATATCTACAGGAAACTGGTAGTAGTTAAATGGTGGCATTAGCACCACATCTCATTAGTTCGTATCATGGTTCCAAATCTCAGTTTCTTATTGGACTTCAGTCTTTCCAAAATAGGAAGTACGTCGGATGTCAGCGAAAACAAGGTAACACAGGAAGTTCGCTAAAAACTTTGATTTTCAATTTGAAACTCAAAGATAAGTTGAAGTGAGCAACATTACACACCTCCATATCTTTTAATTCATAGTTTAAACATATACAATAAGAAAATATGATGTATATAGGAAATAAAGCATTCTGAAATAAAAAAAATAAATTAGTAAATCTATTTCATAAATTAACATTTTAAATATCTCTAACTTGTTGATGTGACTTAAATGCTAAAAAAAAGAGGAAAGTTGAAGGCTAATGTGGCATATTTGAAGTTACAAAACACAGAAATTCTACATTTTTTTCCCCAACAACATGGACTGACATATGACTTACATTGACCAAAATACTGACATGGCACCAACATGAACAAACATCGGGTATTTCTCAATTTACAGATGAACACCCGTTGCAAAGTTGGATCTCATATACATGTTGGTGAAAATTTGCAAATACATGTCGACATTTGGTACCATAGTTCCTATAGATTGCACATAGGCTACACCTCACAAAGATGCAACATTACCCATGTGTATGCATCACTTCAAATTATTGTTGGAGAATCTTAAAGTAGTAACTCACATAATTCTGATACTGCTTTCAAATGAGTGGATACTCATATTGAATCAAATATGATTTGAAAAAGCACATTATTTGACGAAATATAAAAATATAAATAGATTCAACTGGAGTTTTTAAATGGATCAAGATTGGCAGATGCTTGGCCAGAATAATGTTTCAAGCTGACACGTGTGAATGAACAGTCAGTACCAAACCATCAAACATGGGATTAGACCTGTATGTAGATGTTAAGCACGTAAAAGAGAAAATAGACCAAATCTGTTAAAAAAAACAGCATTCAGCAAGCACAAATAGAAATGTAAAGAGGAAGAGAAGAGAAGAAAAGAAGAGTATCTCACTTGGCTCCAGGTTTGGCTACATTGGTGAATATCTTCTTAGCAGCTTTCTTCGCCTCATATTCGCTCCTTATCTGCATCGTAGATTCATCCTCACCGCCTGCATCTGTTATCTGCTCGTCAAGGGTGGACAGCGCCCCGTGCCTCACTATTTTCATCAATCTCTTCATATTCCACGCCGACACATTATTCTGATTGAGCTTGTGCAAATGTTCAATGGTAATCCCCTCATCCAATTGTTTGCTGCCATCTTTTTTGTGAATGGACCCTGAGAACTTTACACTCTTCCCTCCCACACCTTTGATTCCTTGCCTACTGCCACCGCCTGCCGCCTCACTTTTGTTAGTCATCATGGCTTCTCTAAGGTCCTGTGGCACAGTAGCCCCAGCGTTCTGGAGCTTTTGCATCTCGAGCAAAACCCTCTCTTCCTCCTCCCTGGCATTCTGCAGCTCAACCACAGGAGGTCCGGAGAGCGTCTCGATCACATACTGATTAAACAGTGACTCCTGTATCCGATCAAAGTAGGTGCTCACATGGAAGGAAGAAGCCAACACCTTGACAAGCAGAGTCTTCACTAGCCAAAGTAATGTGGCTACCAGGAGGCACACGAAGACTTTGGTCACATACGGCAAGGTCTTGCTCTTCGTCTCCCTCTCTACCTTCTTGTCGAAAAGGAAATGCCATGCCAAGAGCACCAGGCCCAACCAGAGGCAGTTCTGGACCGCCTTCCTGAGACCGTAAACAAAGTAGAGCACCCGTTTCCTCAGCAAGAAGTTGCGCTCGACGAAGAACACAACAATGCGGATACACCAGCCGGAGACGAGCCGTCCACAGATGAGAACCAGAACCAGAACCTCCCACTTCCACAAGTGGAGATTCCATAGAGTCTGCCGCCCAAGCAGAGGAATGGCGAGGCTACAGGCGAGTGCGCCAAGAATCAGGACGAGGCTCACCCACTGGATGACCGTGAGCAAGTTGAACTTGGAGCGATTGTACTCATCAGGGACATCCTCGGACGCGAAAGGATCTTCTTCCTCGTCGTCAGTGTTATTCTGGTTCTGCTTCCCCAGCACCCCGGAACGGAGCATCCCCGACCTCGCCATGGATGCTGCTCTCGTTGGTGCCTGGGGCTTCTGGTCGTTGTCCCCGCCCCCCGCTGCTGCAGCATTGCGAGGCGGATCCATCAGCCTGGACCTAGTTTTCACCCTCAGCAGAGTCGAAGCACCCCTGTTGTAAGCGTGCGACGTGCACTTCAGGACCTCCCCTTGTGCACCACTCGGCCGCGGTGGCAAGCCATGAGCACGCTGCTGCTCGCGGTCACGATCATTGCGCGCTTTATTGTCTGAGGAGGAAGACGACGACGACGACGAAGAAGAAGAAGAGCCATTGTTGGAGGCGTTCCGTCGTCGTAGGATTTCGGAGGAGGGATCCTGAAAGGAGACGCGGAGTTCTTTGGAGGCCGAGACAGAGGAGGAAGAAGGCGAGTGCGCGGTTTTCTTGAGTTCGTCCATCTCCAGGTCTATGTCCAGGTTTCCCTCCACCCCGGACGCCTTCTGCTTGTGGAGGAAGGAGGATATCAGCCTCGAAGGCGGATCTTCCCCGGTCTCCAGCGCCGGAGTCAGCTGCGACCGGGGGAAGCTGAAACCACCACCTCCTCCGCCATTGCTGGAGTTCTTCCGAAAATTGTAGCTCTCTTCCCTCCACACCTTGGGGGAGCCGTTGAGGTTGCCACCGCTGTCGCCGCTGGTGGCTGTGGTCGACTGGTCATTTCTGTGGCTGTTGCCGTCGACATTGACGACATCTTCGTCGCGATGGTTGGAGAGGATGGGCTGGTGCTCGAGGTCGTTACGGATGGAAGAGGAAGACCGCTTGTAGGAGCCGTGGGATTTGAAGGATCTGCACAAAGAATCCATATATTTTTTTCTCCTTTGTGTGTGGTGTTTGGTTTCGTTAAACCGTTCAGGCTTTTGCTTCTGCTGTTGGCAGACGAGAGAGATGGCACATGTACATATAGCAATGGGGTGGAGGAAGGAGGAATGGAAATGGATAAAGAAGGAGAGTAGAGAGAGAGAGAGAGGAAGGGTGGTGGTGGTGGACTGGTGGTGGTGGTTGAGAACGGGTAGCTCCGATTATGGCGTGAGATCGCAACGGAGAAGACAGAGAGGGTGAGGGGTGGCGGACTGTGGACATGTGGTGGTGTGACACGTATGCGGACTGCTGAAGCAGCACCGATGGGTGTGCTCAGTTTAGTCCGTGGCGGACATGGATGACTGTGGAATCTCGACTGGTGGCCTCAGAGAACGTCACACGTACGTTCTACATTTTTTGTGTCGCCATGGTTTGTTGGGGTCTCCTGTCACTCTACCGTTTGTGAGTGGGTTCCTCCTGTCACTGCTATGATAGACCTCATGTTATAAGTAGAAATTTTTAAATTTAAATATTTAATTAAACTTATATTCACTACTAGAAAAACAGTAAATCGCGAGGAAAGATGTCCTTGTTAAGTTCTCCCAATGTCCTCGCAGTTTCCTCCTTAATGACCTTTGCGAGTACATTGCGATGACAATAAGTCCTCATGAAATACATCATCGTTAAATTTCAGTTGTGAGTAAATTTTCTAGCGAAATCCTTTTTTTTTTTTTTTTTTTTTGATTTTTGTCTCGATACCCAC
>JAMKQA010078989.1:0-12134 GCA_024699735.1 Posidonia australis
TGTATTTATTTTAAAAAATATATTATATTCTTTAGTAATATCTTCTATCATATTTGATATAGCTTTACCAGTATGTGGATGATCAAAAACTTTAAAAACAATTAATCTTTTTTGTAAATTTCGTTCTATGTCTATCCAATGTGCAGTTAAACATAAATATGGAAAATTATTTGGACCAGTCCAAAAATCATATGTTAATGATATTTTACGTGATAAATTAAAAAATATTCCAATTAAATCTTTTTTATCTTTTTTAAATGTTTTATAAATTATATTTCTTGTTGTATTTCTAGAAAAACTTTTAAATTATGGATTTAAATAATTTTACATGCATGATTCAAAATTTTTATTTTCAAAAAAAGAAAATTGTTGTTCGTCTTTTACTATAAATTTAGTTATTCCTTCCTTAACTTATTATGTATTATATTTCCAATTAATTATACCTCTAAATCCTACTTATAATTTCAATTGTTTAAATCTATGTTGTCATCTTTATTATGTTTGGGTATACATTTTTTGTAAATGTTTTGATATATGACCTATACCTCTTCCCTAGGACATGTGTATGTGGTATTACAATAATTACAGTAACACCTAGTTTGATCTACAGGGTCTATTGTAACATGTTTCAAAACCCAAAAACTCTGTTTCCTAGTTTTTTTAGTGGCTGTAGACTGTGTAGTCTGTGTTGGAATAGACTGAAGTTGATATGACTTCATGTTAGAGATATAGTCATGACTATCAACTTTACCAATATTTTTTATTTTAATATAAAAAATAAATATAAAATAATAAAAAATTTCACCTACAAAAACTAAAATCCAAAAATAAAAGGATTAGAGAAGTGTTTGAATGTAATATATATTAATTACTGTTTCTTACAAAAAAAGTCTACTGCTGTGGCTTCACTTGGTGGTGCCGTTGCAAGGCGGCCACCTAACTTCAGTGGATTAATCGACATGTAATTACGTGAGGATATCATTATTCTGCCTTCTGACGGATATAACGTACTTTCTCATTTCAGCGAACTAGACGACGCACCGCTGTGACGTTGCATGGAAACAAAACAATGAAACAGACAAAGACGCGGTTGGAGGGTTTTTTTTTTTTTGGAGGCACTGGCAACTTGCAAGGCAGACAAAATTCATTCAATAAAAAAAATCGCCATCAATAAGAGAGCGTCCGTTCTTCAGCCGTTTTCTTTTCGGCTCACAGATTCCATTCTCACGAGCTTTTTCTTCTTTAATTCTCACGATTTAAGCTATAGGAATCCAGAGACTGACGTTTTGTAATACTGTACACTATTGCAGAGATATGAAAGACCTACTCGATGGTGATAAGGCTTCGTTCTTTGTAAAACGAAAAAAAAAAAACATATTATTGTTATCTATCTATAGAAACAGAAACAGAAGTACAGAACTAAGGAAGGCACCTAATAAGGGGCTGCAAGGCATTTCTGAAACCCAACCCTGATAAAACCTTCCGCTGCAACCACATTAAAATGCTATCCTTTTCCTCTCCACATATAAATATATGGTTTATACGTGCACAATTAGGCATGAAGTCCTGCAATTTTCCAACTAATTTCTCTAGGAGTTGTCTACTGTTTTTATATCAACTCCATCAGAATTACATCTTTAATGTTTGTCACTCGAATATAATCTCTGAGATTCCTATGACTAAGGTAAGGTAATATTTGGTAAAGATTCTAGCTCCAGCTTTTGGAGGGAAGTTCATTTTAGGCCAAAAGCTTAACTTATGCGATGTAGACAATATTGTCCTCATGTGAAAGTTAATATTACAAATAAACCAAAAAGTTATTACACAAAATGCCATTTGAACAAAAACAACACTCGATGACCTGAACCCTTCTCTCTTCTTCCAATAACTGTTGCTGCAGAAGTCCAGATCCACCACCATTGTTGGAGGTCAATTCGATGCTCCACCACCATCGACTTCCCTTCTCTTCTATTCCTTTCTTTTCTTCGTAGATGTCGTCCTCCTCTCATATGTGTTTGTGTGTATTCAAAGGGTGAGTTGAAGAAGTAGAGGAGATTTTGAGTATTTGCAAGGGTATTTTGGGGTTTTGCAAAGGGATTTTGGTTGTTTACGAATACTTTTCTCATCCCTCTGTCCGTTTTTCCACTCCTTTCTTATCTTCATTGTCGTCACATATGTGGTTGGATGCAACGACAACAACAATCACGATGGAGAAGGAGAAGATCGGGTTAAGTCAGATTTGGAATCTACCTTTACCTTTACCTTTATCTACTCCTCTTGGTAGAAGATGAGTCGAATTAATACATACTTTAAAAAAACTTGACCATTACTTTATTCACTACACTTTCAATTAATGGGTAGCAATATGGGTTAAACAGATGGTTTTTTTTAAGACCACAATTTATACTATTTGATGACCTTAATTGAGTCCAAAATTGAATCATAACTAAAAAAATTGTTAATAAGACAACAATCTATAAAAACAAAATCAAACAACATCATCATCTAACATCATTATCTAAGATTAATAATAAATTTAATAATATATAACAAGAATAATTCCAACATTATCATTTATCACAATACAACATCATTTATCGTTGATTTATTGATAATAATAAAATTAAAAATAACATATATATAAAATATCATTTAACCATACCATTCATGATTGATGATTCAAAGGTTTAAAATACTCATAAGAATATAACAAAACACAAAATACCTTAATCACCAGTTATAATTTAAAAGTATAGAATATTATCAAGAATATAATAAAACATAACTCCATGATTCAATGAGTTAACGGATGATTTAAAGTAGTCTATCCTTATCTTTATCCACTAAGAGGATAATTAAACGAATAACGTGTTAATAGGTAGACATGTGAACAAAACCTTTACCCTAATATGTTTCTAACGGATTAGATCAAGTCGGATCAAATTAGTAGGCAAAATCCGAATAACTTAAAATCCTAAGGAAGAAGAAGACGGTAGATAAAAGGAGCAAAAATTAAAAGGTATTTTGTCTTTTTACACATGATGCGTTACAAGAAGCTATGGCAGCACCATCATTACCCAACAAGATTCTTCAAAAGCTCAATTCAAAAGGCTAGGTTCACAAGCTTGATTCCTCAAAAGCTCATGAACACCAAAATTCTTACCAAACATGACCTAGGAATGTGCTCTATATCGTGTCCCACCACTTCCAAGTTCCAACCATCAAATCTGAAGTCAGGAGGAGCACTTCTGCGATTAAAAAAAATTCACACTAGGAGTTGTTGGAAAACAGAGGACAATTTGACAAACGACAAGTGCAGCAGAAACGCTAGCAGGACCAGTTGGGTGAACGGAGGGCAGCATGCCACGTATGAGAGGATGTGTGTATCGCAGTGCAAGAAACAAGTTGTTCCACTAGGCGAATCCTGACACATCACCCTCTCCGATTGTGACTACTTTGTGTACCCAACGCTAGTCCGACAAAGCATGCTTGTCTTTGCATTCTCACGTTCAGAGCACACAATGGTTGAAATGAAAGGATGAAAAACAACCCGCTCAAAAACACACGAAAAACAACAGCATGTTGATGTACTAGGAATCTATGTCGCCGTACATTTGAGAATGGGGGAGAGCTCATTATTCGAATTGAAGAATCAATACTCAACAATCATATTCCTGCTCAAAGAGTGCAACCGTGACTTGAGGTATGTTAGGGGGTATGTGATGAGGATTTTTCCTCCTGTTTTTGCTATCGTACGTTGTGGTTTCTTTCTTCCTTTGTCTACATGCTAAATAAGTTTCTCTACCATTATTAACTAACAAATATAAAAAGGAACATTGATTGAGTTGGAGAAAGAAATGAGAACCCAAAAAAGGATATATGATAAAATAGCTTCAAGAAACACAAGGGATGGTCTGAAGGACTTTGGGGCCTGAAACAGTATCTTTAAGAAACTATTTCTAATTACATCTTTCATTGGTGTTTCTTGGATTGGATGTAATTTCTGATCCATTTACAGTGAGACTTTAGATCCGAGGTTTTGTATAATTATGACATGACAATGCTTTTATCTGACGTCTTTTAGCCTCTGAAATGAAAATTCTATAAACCGTTTCCAAAAAAAAAACACAAGGGATGGCAAAGTTGCAACTAACCACAAGTGCTAGAAGACCTATGAACTTTCTTTGTTGCAAGATTCAAGAAGGTGAAAACCAATAATGCTTAATAAAAACAATAACAAGATACAATTTAAAACAATGCAGAACATATATGAAAAGAATATATGTAGTAAGGACCAATGACATCGATGTTTGATATTTCATACTACCACAACTTATCACCAACATAAGGCAAAGTGCAGAGCTGATTAAGCCGATTGGTGCCACAAAAGGGAAAGAACAATTATCCTCATTCATTTATTGACATCAAATGTCTCTTTCACCAGAGTACCACAAAAAGATGAAAATTTACCATAACAAAATAGAGGCGCTTGTCACATGCACATCTTTCAATAAACGAGCAAACCATCCTGTGAAAGCAAAGATGGAAAATGTATCAGATAAAACATAACGTGCTGGGAGGAATACTGGACATTTTTTAACATGCGCTGATAGCATGCACCGTAGATACAGTAACAAGGAAACCATAAAGATTGTGATGATCAACACTTCATTCCCAACTTCAAAGCTTGAAAAGTAAATAGTGTATATCTTTCATTAATGGCAAGATGAAAACAAGTTACAGGATCTCCATATATTTAGTTACATAGATTGCACGCTTTCCCAGCAGTACAGCACAGGAAAGGTGGTTTTGTCATTGATATCCATGTGTACGGCAGCCAAATAAATATTGAACCACTAAAAGGGGTGCTGTTTTGAGCAGAAGTCCCAAGTAAAGACGGTTTGGCAATGAAATCTAAAGCCGAAATGTTGAATCATGCTCTTGAGGATCCACATGAATCACAAATCAAATGATTCAAGCTTCTATATGCATCATAGCTTAACAAAAAGAAATGTGTTTTATCATTGCTGCCACTCCCACTCAATTTTATCCCACAATTTATGGGGATAACATAGGGCATCGAAGCACATAGAGTGACCTCTCAAACTATTAGCAACAGGTTCATCTGATCGGCTCCCTAATGATATACTAAAAAATAAAACTAACTTTGTCAAAACCTAATGATCTACCTACCAAGAATAAAGCATTCTTCTTCACTCAATCAGCTGCTTTTAATAATTCCCCACTGAACCACTAACTATTTGCACATGATATGAAATTGAAGGGAAATATTTCCATCCCAAAATCACCTTCTATGAACTGGAGAAGTGCACGACACACTAAAGTCCTGACTGAAGGGAAGATTTGGTTTTTCCTTTGTTTATTTTCATTTCCAAGAGGCATACTTACATAAGGGAAGTCCTAAAAAGTTATACAAGAAAGGAATCTAATATAACAGGAGAAATCTAGTAAAGAATTCTTAAGCTTTAAGAAAATCAAGATACCACCAAATAACAAGAAATCTTAAATAATCCAAGTTTTTAATATCAAAAATTTAGCACAGGTCAACCGTACAGGGGGGCCAACCTGGCCGACCCCCTCACTATAGCAATGGAGGCCCACCACTAGTCATTGGTGATGAGCCCCACTACTACAGTAAGGGGTCTGCCTGGTCGACTCCCTCGTGAAGTCAGCCTGTGTTTAAATGCCTTTTTAATATGTATCCTACTAAATAACTGAATATAACTATTTTTATCATGTATCCAATATGAGATGGAGAAGACACATGTTTCTTAAACTAAACTGACTATGAAAGCCAATTAGTGAAAGCAAGGTTCACGTAATTAATTATATTTAATACCTAATGATGAAAAATTAACACTTAATAACCTCTAACAATGGTTGGTTTTTTTAATAGCAGCCGTAGCACTCTTTTAGTTTAGAAACATAAAAAGGTAATTAATGATGGATGTTTCTTAAAACAGGGAAACAACAAAAGAAGATACTATTGAACTACAACATTCTTAATAAAAAAACCCAACCCATGCATTCTATGACCCAACCATATCTTTCCTCAATCGGGCTCATATCTTATCTAAAACAATTTGATAGGGGTGTCTGGCTAATACCCGACAACCCAACAAGACGGTATGATCAGTTTGCATCCCCAGTCTCAAGACGTCGGCACGCACATCTCACAACACAGGTACATAACAAGTGCATGGAGCATTGCTCAACTCACCCCACACGTCCAGTGACATCAACGGCCTTCTTGATTCCTGCATCTTACTCTCAATAGTAAATTACTCTTAACATGATTAATTCTGAGCATTTAAACCTCACTTTTGCTCTTGATCGCTTACGAAGGCATCGAAAGGGACCACAGTGACCTGTCAGTACCATCTACTCTCCCTGTTTGCAGGACCCTAGCTGCTCAGGCCCTTCCTACACGACAGACTCAGAAACACTAACACACAAATCAGATTGGATACTGCGACCTACAAAGCACTGAGCAAGATTAATTGACGCCGTCTGTGGGAAACCATTTTCTCACTCCTAACTCGTACGCAGGTCTGACCACATTCGCAAGGGTTTTCAACTCACAAGTCCATGGGAATCACTCCCAAGGCCTTTAAGGCATTGCAAGACAAGGTAGCATTCTTGTCAGAGGAGCTAGCCAGGCAACAAGTGCCATCCTCCACTAAGACAGGACAGGCTTTTCCCTCTTTTAGAGGTAGACGCGCAAGGACTAGGGTCCTCCACCCCCTTCTCCTCACTCTTTGAGCACTCTGAATGACTGGTGAACTCCTTAGCTATCCTATTTAGAGAAAGGTATTTTACCGAACAGGCCGATTGAAACCAAACAAGTTGTCGGAAGGGCAGCATGATATTGTTTAGTGGATGGACAATTGCACAGGCACTTGCTTTCGCATCCATTGTTACAGTGTATCGGACCGAATGAGAGACAATGTGTCTTAAAGGAAATACACAAGGGGATGCATGGAAATCACTTGAGCGCATGCTCCCTCACACACAAAGCATTGTGACAGGGATATTACTGACCAACGATACAAGCCAACGTAGATGAACTGGTGACATGCTATGATTGTTGCCAAAGGTTTACATACATATGTCATACATCAACGACGAACTGACCTCAATAATGTCACCCATACCCTTTGCTCAATGGGGGCTAGACATATTGGGACCCTTTCCAGGCGTGTTGAAACAGCTACGTTTCCTAATAGTAGTAGTCATGGATTACTTTACCAAGTGAATCAAAGCGAAGCCAATAGACAACATAACAAGCCGACAAACACACAGCTTTGTTTCCAGGAATGTGATTTGCAGGTTTGGCATTCCATTATCGTTCACGAGCCACAACTTCAGGGACTTCTGCAGCGAGTACAACATCTGACTTAAGTTCAGCATGGTAGCTCATCCACAGGCAAACGAACAAGTTGAAGTAAGCAACCATATTGTCCTACATATGTTGAGAACAAAGCTAAAAGGAGCAGCCGGTAAATGAGCCAACGTCTTTCCTGGACGACCACGCAAATAGCTACAGGAGAGACACCATTCGTGCTGGCAGGCAAAGTGAAAACAGCCATTCCCACGGAAGTCAAGGTTGCACAGTGTGGGAAACACAGCAACGTTTTTACATTACTGCAGGAATGTAGTTGCATCTTTTATATTATATAGGCATTTCTAAGTTCCAATCCGTGCAGGTTCCTACATACTGATTTTTAACATACAATATTGAGCTGAACAAGGGCACTAAGCATGCCAAAAAGGACATGCTAGAAGAGCTACACCTTAAAGCACCGGTCTGGATCGCCGTACAGCAGCGAAGTACAGAAGGAACCGTATCAAGGGTCGACTTCTCTAGGTGCGCGACTGCATGCTCAGAAAGACCGAGGTATGCAAGTATCCCCAAGATGGGAGGGATCGTACACAATCACTAAGGAGGCCAATCAGGCACTCATCGGCTTCGCACAGCAACAGAGCCGAACAAGTAGGACAACTGGGACCTCCCTCGCCCTTGGAATATTGATAATCTAAGGAAACATTACCCATAGACACATGTTTTGTTTTCAACTTAGCCTAATGACTAGAACTAACGATTATCCTCATTTTATGGTTTGTACTTTAACTCCTTTGGAACAATTTTTTATGACTGACATGGGTATCTCCTTAAATCACAAAACCACTTGTTATGTTCTGTATGACCTCGGTAGGTAAAGGGCTACATGCTCATAACCGCCTAAGTAGATGTCCTCGGTAAGTGGAGAGTTACTCATCCATAACCCCTCGAGCAAAAGTCTTTGATAGGCTAAGGCCTACGTGCCCATAACCCCTCGAGCAAAAGTCTTTGATAGGCTAAGGCCTACGTGCCCATAAGTCCTCGGTAGGCATAGGGTTATGCAACCTTAACGCCCCGAGTAGAAATCCTCAATAGGTAGAGGGCTACGCATTCATAACTCCCCGAGCAAAATTCCTTGGTAGGCAAAGGACTATGTGCCCATGACTCCTCGAGCAAAAGTCCTTGGTAAACGAAAGGCTACACACCCATAACCCTTAGACCAGCAGTCCTAGGTAGGCGAAGGGCTACACGCCCAAAACTCAAGCACAAACAAAAGATGAAAAACAAAGTAATCGTAGTACTGCCTAGAATAGGCTAAACAGAAATTCACGTTAATATTAGCAAGAATAGACAAAAGAAGATGCCACCTAGAACCGACTAGGTCGAAGTTCACCTCATGTACTTGCAAGAAAAAAGAAAGGGTGCTGCAAGAACAAACTGGGTAGGAATTCATCCAATTGTACGATCGCTACAATGTAGTACAACAACAAAAAAAAGGAGAGATAATGAACAAACAAACAAGTAAAAAACTTAGTAAACTAGTTGGGATCTTCTTCTAGAAGGGGGATTGTTTGTGGCTCGGTCAATTGGGGAGATAGCTACCACACAGGGAAAGACTGCACTGGTTAGCAATAGAAGCTGAGCCAAACTGCACAGTCCGGAGAGGTGACACAAGAGCTACATTGAGAGGCTAGTCGTCTTGGTCACCCTCCTCATGCACAACCACCTTATTGAGCTCCTCCTCCAAAAACGAAAGATCAAGATTTGGGTACCTCTTGGCCATAGCATCACACGCCTGTTCAGTTCCAAGCATCGCTGCTAAGTCACTTATGTCCAAGATAAAGTCTTCTATGGCAGCACGACCACTTTGTTTGACTCCATGACAGCATTGGCCTCACACCCCTTCGCATTGAAAGCCCACTCCTCAATGTTCATTTGATGGTTTCGTTGCATTAGTTTTCGAAGAAAAGGGTTTCACTTCCAGCTCCAAGTTCTTTGCTGACCTCTCAATCTCCAACCTCTTCATTCATGCTTGCTCAACCACCACATTACTGGACAACTCTATCTTTCTCATCCAAAGCAGATGTATGCAAGGCTTTTTGCATTTCAATGTCCTCGAACAAAGCAACCCTAGCACACTTGCATAACTCATTCAAAACAAGCATGCCCTACATGCACCCTTGAGCCACAAATAAAAAACTGAACAAAACGAGCACCTAAGCAAGGACATGGCAACAAGAAAAAGAATAAACAACGAACCTACATTTGTAGAAGAATGACCTCACTGATTAACACGCACACGCTCAAACCCTCGAGCCGTTCCTTATCCTTGGTGACCACTAAAGTTGCCAACCATTTCACACACTAATCTCCCTACTCAATAGACGTTGCATCAATTCGTTGCACACCCTTGATCATCACACCTTTACCTTTGCACTAAACACGTGAGGGGCTCCCACTCAAGTCTACAATAGGTGATGTCCGATTGACAGGCTGCTCAAGCCTTCTAGCAGCAACGTGCTCGTCGAAACGATCGTGTGCAACGAATCCCTAACTTTTTGTCCTCCGGAGAGTAGCATCTCCATGTCTATCCAAGGCCTCTTTAGACCTACAAAAGCGATTGGACAAGTTAACACTAAGCAAAAACATTAAAATGATAACTTCAAAGAAAGAAAAGAATGTCTAAGCATCCGCACACACCAACTTGCAAGATAAGTTCCTCTTTCAATGCTCGAACTTCCTTAACAATGAGATGCAACCACCTTCAAGCTTCGTCGTCACTTACAGGAAACTCATTTCAAGGCTCCAACTAAGCTCTTCATGGCCCTCGGGAAGCATCATGCCCATTCGACATAGATTAGCCTTGGTCACTATCCTACCACATCTCCATGGCATCCAGCTTGCTCGGAGTGAACTCACAGTCCTTTGATCTTTCGTTCATCCCTTCTTTCAAATGGCCCCATCTAGACAACCATGTTGGAGTGCCTTACCAGTCTTCACCAAAAATAACTTCACTTTCTAGTCTTAGATGGAGCTTGGAGCCCCATTGTTGATTTTGCCTGGAAACCTCAATGATACACAATACCACCTATTCCACTTGTACATGGATTTAACTATGAATAAACATCGAAACATGAGAACAGTTAGACACACGCCCACATTGGTGCACAACACAGTAAAACCCAACACAATTCAGACAGAGTTGGGAGTAAGCTGAGTAGGGGTACGGCCCAAGGCTATGCAAATATGGTAAATAATGGCGACAGCAACAACAACAACTTCATGCCTGCAAACAAAAAGTCCTCGTAGAATGTGATGTAATTTGGGCTTGTTGCAAGACTCTCCCCCCTCAACCACTTGGAGAACGACCCACTTAAGAATGGTGTATCTCTTTCTTAGCTTAACCAGAGACAACTGAGCCTAATGTGTGCCATCCTAGTCGCTCCACTCAAGCAAGACCATGCCTTTTTCCCTATTCCAAAGGTAGATGCACGAGAACTAGGGTCCTTTTCCAACCCCCTCTCCCCACTCTTTGAGCACCTCAACATGAGTTTACAAAGTGACACCATTGGATCACTGAAGGAACCTAACCTAGACTCATACTCAAATACATTACCTTGAGATGTACCCAGACGCCTATTGGAATGATCACCGGCCATAATAGCTTTATGGAAATACACATGTTGCACTTCACAGAAGGCAAATTGCACTACTCGTTTTGTTCGTCAAGCTCAGAGAAGAAAAGACAATGTGCTTAGTTTGCTTGAACTGTGCACATCAGGAAGCTCACTCAGATTAAGGTAAAAAACACTGTTGGCTCTCCCTCCTACTTATAGCACCCAACCCGAAAGTCGAACCGTTATGTTGAATATGTGTCTTGAATTTGGTTATAACTTGTACTAGGGGTATTTTGGTCTTTTGACCATTTGAGGTGTCTAAGTATTTAAGCTTGGCTAGGACACCCAATTTGGTAGAACACATTTGTATCCTCATTTGATCTAGTGGAATAATCTCCTCCCGCTCTCCATCCGTGGATGTACCCATTAGGGGAACCACGTAAATTCTTGTGTTTTGTGTGTGTCTGATTTCTTCTCCTTCTTCCTTTGAATCTTTGCATAACAAGTGGTATCAGAGCATGTCCTGTTGCTGAAGAAGGGAGACGTCGAATCCGCCTTTGGGAGGAATAGGTGGAGTTCGTTTGGAGGCCCTGTCCCGCACTCGCCAGCGCCACCCGCACCAGCCGCGCCTGTGCCCCGCGCTCGCCAGCGCAGCCGCGCCATGCCCCGCGCTCGCCAACGCCACCCGCACCAGCTGCACCCGTGCCCCGCCGTGCGTAGGGCATCCGTCCGTTTGGGGAGCTAGGGCAGCCGTGCGAGATTTGTGCAGAGGTTGTCGATTGCTGGATTTGTGGGAGATTTGTGCAGGGGTTGGTGAAGCTAGGGCTGCCGACAGTGCGTGGGTGGGTGTTCCTGTTCCAGGGGTGTTCCGTGTGTGGCAGTTCATCTCAGATTGTTTGCAGTTTGATTGCAGTTTTGTGGCCAGATAGCTGTTAGTTTGCTTTCAGAGATTTAAGATGGCAACACCAGCTTTGAAGGTAGAAAAGTTCAATGGTAAAAATAATTTTAGCTTGTGGCTGATTAAGATGAAGGCATTGCTGAAGCAACAAGGCATTTGGACTCCCCTGAATAAGGAGTCAACTATTGACAGAAAATCTGTCGAGTATGAACTGCAAGAAGAGAAGGCTCATTCTACCATTCTGTTGTGTTTATCA
>JAMKQA010078990.1:0-11956 GCA_024699735.1 Posidonia australis
GATACACTAGGGAGGCATGTCTCTGCTTTTAACCATTTCCATGCATGTTAGTTTGCATTTGGCATGTAGCAAAGCAAGGATGAGAAATCATTCGAGATCTTAGATCTTTGATCTTATTTATGCAATACCTTTGCATCGATGCTTGACCCGATATACGAGTGATACTTCTGAGCATTAGGACACACTCCTACACATCATGCACCTATATTTTAGACACCACTCACATAAGCATGGCATGGCATATCGCCCTCGGGCGTACATAAAAATGTGAAAAGCTGACATTTCATAAGCAATTGAGAAACCAATACAAGACCGATTTATCGGACGTACGGGGTTGCCTAATACCTTCCTCGTGCGTAACAGGGATCCTTACCCATTTTTTTTCTGGTTTATGACCTGCTTTTCCATTGCATAATTTGCATGTTTTATATGATTTTCCTCGTCTTCCATTTTAATAGACTAGGTGGCGACTCCTGCATTTGCATATTTATTTTTATTGTTTTTGCCGTGACTTCGCCGATCCCTCGTGTATTTTGGCCTTTCGCATCGAAATCATCTCGAGGCTGTCGTCGGCATGGTTACACCATGCTTTAAAATCGTAAATTGGGTCTCATGCCCATATTTACTCAAAAACCATACATCCAATCACTTTTATTCATTATTAGGACTTTAAACCCAAAAACCATTCCCAAATACACTTATTTGGGTTCCACATTCCTTCATACCATTTGCATGGGGAAAACACCACTAACATATGCTCACTGTTCATTTAAAACCCTTTCTTTTCATTTTATAATCGCATTTATATATGCTAGGATCAGGGCAAAATTGGCAGACCGAAAACTAGGTTCGGTATACCGAAAAATCCTAATTTCGGTCTACCAAAACCAGGTGTCCCTGCACAAACTGACAGGGATTTGGTATACCGAATTCAGTTCGACATGCCAAATTCAGTTCGGCATGCCGAATCACCCGAAACCAGGGCACCTCCCCAACTAGCGAACCACTCGTTCGTCGGAAATGGAACCTCCGGCGGACCCCTCAAACAAGCATCATAAAATGCAAATAAATCATGGGGTGTAAACCCTTGAGTCTCCTTCAAAACCCCTCAAACCATTCATCAAACCATCAACTATTTAAACCACACGAAAATCACAAAGAGATGAAGCTCAAAAATGGGTATGGTGGCCTTCATCCAAAAATCTCGTATAATCCTACCAATTTCCATCCTAACCGCATGATATCTATGTTTTCATGCTATTCAACTCATTCTCATCAATTCTACTATTTTTTCTATGATTTAACATGCATTTTACATCATTTTCATGCTTTTAACCCATTAGCTGAAAGAAGAGAACAAGGGAGAAAAGGAGCCACATACCTCTTCCAGTGAGCCTCCCTAACTCCGGCGAGCTCCTCCCACCCCAGTAAAGCTTTTTCCACCAGCGAACCACACAAACTACCACCTTCTCTGTCATGCGTCGTTCTTCCTCTCCTTCTTCTCTCTCACGTCTTAGTCCTTCCTCTTCCACTCGCCTCTCCCCCTCTCAATCTCCCCTCCTCTTTATCTCTGCCTCCACCTACATGGCGCTGGCCACCCATCATGTTGGAAGAGACGGGGAGGCACGGGCCACCGTCTCCTAGTGGCACGGGTGGGGAAAGGGGAAGAAGAAGACGGGATGGGGTGGCTCATTAGGGAGAGGAAAAAAAGAGAGGAGAACAAAGAAGGAAAGAAAAAGAAGAAAAGATAGGCGCTCAAAATGAGGCAACTGTGCATCCCCAACCTAGACTCCACATTGGTCCCAAATCTCATATAAGTGCACAGGAAACCAACCAAACTCCCACACAATCACAAGAAACAACAGATTATCCATTAATAAACCATTTATACAATATTACAATTAATCACATGGTTTACAATTAAAAATGGATAATCAGGCCCAGATGTCACATTTGCAATGGCTAGGTAGGTTGTTATGGGTTGCTATGATTAGAGTGGGAAGTAGTTAGGTTGTTATGGTAGAGTGGGAAGTGATTAAGGTTGTTAAGGTAGAGTGGGAAGTGGTTAAGGTTGTTAAGGTGAAGTGGGAAGTAGTTAGGGTTATTAAGGTGAAGTGAGAAGTAGTTAAGGCTGTTATGGTAGAGTGGGAAGTAATTAGGGCTATTAAGGTAAAGTAGGAAGTAGTTAAGGTTGTTATGGTAGAGTGGGAAGTAATTAGGGTTGTTAAGGTGGAGTGGGAAGTAGTTAAGATTGTTATGGTGAAGTGAGAAGTTGTTATAGGTTGTTAGGGTTTGAGATTAGGGTTTAGGGTTTGATTTAGGGTTTAAGTTAGGATTTTGAATTAGGTTTAGGGTTTTGAGTTGAATTTAGGGTTTTTAAACAAGTTTTGGATTTTGTTTAGGGTTTTGAATTAATTCTAGGGTTTTGGATTAACACTGGATTAGGTTTAGGATTTTGAGTTTAATTTAGGTTTTTTAATCAGGTTTTGGATTTTGTTTAGGGTTTTTAATTAATTCTAGGGTTTTAGATTAACTCTAGGGTTTAGGTCTAGGGTTAGGGTTTTAGGTTGGGGTTTGCTAGGTCTAGGGTTTAGGACCAGGGTTTAGGTCTAGGATTAGGGTTTTAGGCTGGGATTTAGGGTTTTAGAGTTAAGTCTAGGGTTTTTGCTAGGACTAGGGTTTAGGTCTTGGATTAGGGTTTTAGGCTGGTGTTTAGGATTTACGGCTAAGTCCAGGGTTTTGGCTAGGTTTAGGGTTTAATTGCAAGCATATGGGGTGTATACACTCCCAGAATCCCAAAGTATCCTGAGACTCACTAGGGACACATAGATCACAGGGATGATCAGGTGCAATCAACTCCCACCAACATCTGTTGCACTACTCTAATGCTCAATTTTGTCAGCAATAACCCAAATTCCACACCACGTGCTCAATATCATCTCTCACCTTCCTAGGAAGATTTTCTTCAATCCATGGCATGAGAGAATCTAATTATTGAGTCATAGCAAAACTCTTCACTGATCTGGAGTGCACTAACAGATCAGCTAACTAAGTACTATCTATCTCGAAGGACTACTTGCTAGACTGACACTCTACTAAATCCAGAGTACGACTACCATTGTGGCCAACACAATCATGTGAGTTGGACAGTTTCTCTTGTAATTCTCCAACTAACATGAGTCACAAATCATCACATTGCCTCACTACAACAAAAACTCATCTCAACCCATGGCCACAAGAATCACTACATCTAATGAAACAACCACAACTAATGGTAAGGACTACTCGGGAGTCAAACTCAAATGTGTCTTCCACTCAAACACCTCTCAGTAACAAAGTCCAAACCAACTCAAGCCATTCCTCCTCCTTGGCAAACATGTCCTTGGTGTCACTATCTTGGAAATGCCTCTACGGAATCCTCGAGAATAGTTCATTTGAACCAGGAAACAATTGATCTGAGAAACCACCTAGGATCACACCCATCAACTCAACCAGCAAAGCTAACAAATGAGATAAGGAGCCAACCCCACCGATTCACCCCGTCTCTACTACAAGAAAGCACAAGAGAAAAAATCTCTACAAATCTAACAGCATTGAGCTGTCTAAATTGCCAGCAAACAAAAATTGACTAAGTATCCGCAACAAGACACCCCAACAACACACAGAAGACAACACACTAGGCTATGTCACTCTATAGACCACGCTCGCAAACACACAATGCAAACGCACACCACTGAGGCATGACTCTCATGAGCAACACCTCCTAGATAACTCTGTCCTTATTTAGAATATCTAAAACAACACCACACATCTAGGGATCGACTAAAGTCTCCTAGAAAAAACAACAGGAGAATAGAACTCAAAGCATCCTCCACACAAACAACAAAAGCAAACAACAACAAACATAGAAGACCACACAAGAGGCAGTTGTCTACTACACCACTCTCTCCACAACAAAAGCACAAAATAGCCCAACATTGGATGGTGACAAAGAAAACACATCCTTTCATCAATTAACATGATGTGTTGCTAACCCCCTTAAAGGAATCAAGGCATTTCTTCTGCAAACACCTTTGCCTTCCCATAGTCTTAACACATGCAGTAGACCAATGCACACTATAGACGTGGACAAACGAAGCAACATGACTCATTTGACCTCCCAGATAGCAAGGTCTCCTACCCTACATGTTAGCACTGAATCTTGTCCAAAAAACAATTGCCACTACTCCTACGGGCAACATGGTGCCAACCCCCATAAGACTAGTAAACGACACCAACACCACGCTCCACAGAGTTAAAGAGTTCGTGCAAACCGCTTCATATGAGCAAACGTAGCTTTGCATTCTGCCTCCAACTGCTCCCTCAAAGCAGCTTCAATAGGTCGATGATCTCGAAGTTCAATCCATTGAGAAGTCTCCCAATAAGGAGTCGACATTTACCTCCAATAAGTATGCAGACCATCACTCTCCAAGTTCCTCATGATACTTCATACGTCATTCTCACCAATACTAGAGTCAGAGTCGAAGATTCTTTTAACACCACCTAGCAAGAAAATCAATAAAAAGCAAGGTGCAGGTGTGCATGATATGTAAACTATGAAATCACCTGACCAGACATCTCTAGGTTAGTACTCCGAGTAAACCTATGCCTTGATACCAATTTGTAACGCCTCCAAGCGTCACACCCTAAATTTTTTTTCTTTCTAATTTCTACCACTAGTTTCTAATCCAAGCATAAATATTAATAAATAGCATAATCAATAGAAATAAATCTAACATAACTTACTTACCCAGAACCATTGATGTGTGATTGAGTGACTCCTCTTTATGTGCACTAGTAAAAGTCCTACTCCTATACCTACACCTTCAAAATAACAAACAAAACAAAACACACATGAGTGACCACTAAAAGGTCACCTAATACACACACACCTAAAACAAAATAGGAAAATAAAACCAGAAAACCAAACTTGAAGACCACATCAAAATCAGACCAAAATCCAACAAAGCCTCAACAATCTATCGCATCAAAGCAAGAAATCCAAAATCCCTAAAAACCTCCATGAAACCCAAACCACAAAGAACACGAAGCACCTACACATATTTACCAATGAAAATCATCTTAAAATCAAAAATCCAGATCTCCCAAAACCCGAAATCTGCCATCAAAATATGCCACCAAAATAAGGATCTCATCCTAACCACAAAACCACAACAAAGCAATTCAATATTGCCTAGCAAGCATAAATCGTTTAAAACATGCTTTTCAAACTATTTTTCTCTTTTCTTACAAAACACATGCAACTTTTGAAAACTCTTTATGCACTCTTGGAACGGCTACTCTATACCAGACCAAGCTCTAAAACCTACACAAGCCTTATCTCAAAAACCAAGGTCTCCATTAGATCGAAGCTTGAAAACCTAAATAAGAGCTTAAAACCACAATTCACGCACCTAGCAAGCAAACCTGTCATGTCACTATAGCCACCAATGACCGATCAGCCTACAAGCAACCGTCGAAATACACTGCACTACTATGGACAAAGTTACCTTGTGTAGGAGCTCATCCATCCCAAGTTTATACTCTAAGAACCCTTCAAAAGTCCACTCTAGAACAAATATAAGGTACGCCTTTTCGACGTCGTTAGTGTCAGGACCACCCAAGGTCTGGCCAAGACTCTTGACCCTACCAGCATAAAACTCAGCAACTACGACCTTGGACTCATACTTGATCCTCTAAAAGTATAAATCATTCTTAATCTGCCAATATGATCACTCAACCCTTTTGTCTCTTACCACTTGGTAAGCACAACCTCAAGCTCGCAATTGACCATCTACCTTGGTCTATCAGTACGACCCTACGACCTCTGTAGCTCTTACTAAAAACCATAGAAAACTACTGACCTCATCCTAGGCAACTGACTCTTTATCATCTAGGGGGTATCATTCATCCCTAGTTAGTCGGTGAAAAGCTTTGGTTTCTCAGTCCTTCAAAACCTTAGAAATCATTTTCCAAAACTTTTACAAAACTAATGCATTTCCTTTTCAAATCTCTTTTGGAAAACCATTTTGAAATCATTTCGAACATCATCCCAAAAACACCACAAAACATCGTATCGAACGTGGCACAAAAAACCACGATAAAAGTCATAAAGTTATAAACCCCTTTTTAAAACATATTCCAAAACTGACTTGGGAAAGCAAAAGCACCCCTCTAGGTGTAGACACCCTATTTTGGCAGCTACTTGCAGATGGACTTCTTTAGCAGAGCACGTTAGGAGATGATGAGGCAATTCCCAGCATCAATGCTCCTTTCACACCATATACCAGCCTGAAAACCCAGCAAACCACTCAGAACCAACCCAAAACCCCACATCAACTTTAAACGCTAGCCAGCCCACCAGACCAAGCCCACTAGTAGCCCAAAAGCCCTAGAAACCAGCTCAAAACCCTGGCAAAAGGCACTGTAGTGAGTATAGCGTAGCATCCTAGTGAGGAATTCCAATGCACCTGTAACGTCCCTTGCACTACACAACAGTACAGACACTACCTAAAGCAAACAATTAAATCTAATTTAACAGAATTAAATTAGTAAAATCAAACACCTAGACCTGTGTGCGACTAAAGTGGCTCTGAAGCAATGCACTAGACAAGACTATACCTCCCTCTAAGCACCTGAGACAAAGTAACCAAAAACCACATGTGAGTGATGGGAATGTCACCCAGTACGTGCCCCAAAAACAAACAACAAAACCGACAAAACTATACATGGTTCAGAAACCTCAAGAAAACTACAAGCACTGGAAAGCCAACACATGTAATTTGGTAGAACTAGTATAAAATGTGCCATTTCAAAACTTTCTTTTCTTTTCCCTTGAAATCTCATGCTCACTTGCAAATCATCTATGTAATGCAGAAAACAATTTCTCATTTAGAATCCCAGCTCAAAACACAGTTCATTTATATATCACAATTATCAAGGTTGGAAACTAACTCAAATCACAATCACAATTTATATCTTAAAACCCGTCGTATCACCCTGATCACAGGTGACTGACCTAGCCACAAGCAGTTGGTGAGGCTCCACCCTCATCCATACTGCAGTGTCACAGTGAACCACGCAGCGTAGCAGTTCAACAACCCCTGTCGTAGCCTCAAAAGCATACCCTTTCTAGTACAAGCACTGTAACATCTGTGCCTGGCTTCTTCATTTAATATAAACCATGGAATTTCTTGTAATTATGGGTGTGTGGTTTATTAATGGTAAATCCAGATTGTGTTTGTTGGTTGTGGTCTCTCCCTATCTTTTGTGCTCTTGGTTCACCCTTGCGGGGTGGTTCCTTGGCTTATGGGTCTGTTTGTGCTATTGGGACCCAAGTTTGGGGGTGAGACCCATTTGAGGTTGGACCTGGTCAAAGGAGCCCAATCCACTTATGGCTTGAGCCACCCGTTTTTCCCCGTGACCCACATCTTCTTCTCCCCATCTCGTGAAGCCTAGCGGGGAGGAAGGTTGCTCGTTCCGTCCCCTCCGTCCAGAGCTACGCCTAGCTGGTGGATGCCAGTGGGATTCTGGGATGGCAGGCGTGCCGGAGGTGTTAAAAGGAGGCGCAGTGGCTGTGTTGGGGAACGGCAGGCCATGGGAAGGAGAGACCGGGGTGAGTTACGTGCAAGAGGAACTTCGTGCCTAGAGGAGGTTGTGTGAGCTGAGGAGAGCTTGCATCAAGCATCGCCGGATTCTCAAAACATTCATTCATATTCTCATTCATTCCATGGTTCCCAATGCCATGTATGCATCCCTTTCATGAGTTTACATTTCCACATATTTCATATATTTCATACTGTGACCGTGGCCACGGCTCGGGGGCCGATCCGGCGCTGGGTCTCGCCAAGGGGGAGGAGGCCACGGTCCATGCCAAGATGGCGAGGGCGCAAGATGCGACGAAAAGGAGAGAAATGGAGTCGCCACCTGGTCTTTTAAGGGAAAGACAAGGAAAACCACAAACGAATCACTAAAAGTGAATGAATGAGACGCAAACGTGAAGGCCAGATGTCTACTAACCAGAGGATGGGTAAGGATTCCTATTACGCACGGGGAAGATGTTAGGCACCCCTGTACGTCCGAGAAACTCAATCTTTCTAGTCTAATTTGCTTGCTTGAGGCTGAATGAATGTTTGTTATGCCTAGATTGTGTTCTAATCATGTTGATGTGAGTGTCAAGACAAGACTGGATGGATATGCAAGACGACGTGCAAAAATTACAGAGAAATCCACATGAATTGACAAAATCGCAGAAAATCACATGAAATGACGATGTTTTTGTAAATAACGCCTCCGAAAACCATGTTGATGTCAAAAGGATAAAAAGTCGAGTCAATCTGTGTTCTCGGTATCATGGAAAAAGTCGTGAAAATCAAAAAGGGGAAAAATAATCCGTGATGGGGTCAAATGTTGGCCCTCAGGCCTGTTAATGTACGCCCTCGGGCAATGAAATCCAAATCAAATCAAAAAAAATCTGAAATGTAGAATTAAAGCAAATCAAATCGAATAATAGATAAGAAACTCTAAGGACAAAGTGAAGAAAGAAATTCATGAAGGAAAGGCATAGGATGTCGGCTCGCCAAATAGGGATACAATTGTGAGGAAAACGGATATGAAATGCATGGACAAATGCCTAAATGTGTCAAAACTCTAAAGGATGGTCTAGACATGGACTATGCAAGACTAGTGCAAAAATTGAGATGTATGCCCATGAATTGGAGGCACAGGGGCAATTTGGTCATTTCTCTAGCCAGATGTGATAAATGTTTGCATGGGAGTGATGCATGGCCTACGTTATGTCAAAATGTGTGCCAAATGTCTAGAAGATGTTATTTGCAAGAAACATGGGGGAGAAAATCAACAAAATGATGTAAACACAATAAAGGACAAACATAATGGCCAAAATTCACAAAAGGAGTGAGAATCTTGATGAAAAAACATGTTCACGACCCCTATTCTAACATGCAAATGATGGGTCCAATGTCAATGTAGCACAAGGATGTAAAAGTTGCACTTGGATAATTTCCTGAAAGGTCAGGGTCTAAAGTGCAAAATTCACACATGAGTGCAAATGTGACTAAAATATAAGGCTAAGGATCAAATCTCAATGAAAACATGATTTTTGAATAGAATCTGTGATTAAATGCAAAACAAGAGATGAAATGTGTGAAAAATATTCCAAGATATGCAAGAAAACATTTAAAATCTTAAATAATGGATTTGAAATTAATCTAAGGGTCAAAATATAAATTTTATGTTCAGGAACGATTTGATGTGAATCCAGGAACTTTTGTGCAAAATTTCTGGACCTGAATGTGGTAAAAATTGGGATTTCATGTTGGTCAGTGCAATTATGAAGTTTCCTGAGGTTTAGGATGCAAAATACACGAAGAAAACTCATTTTTTAAAGTTCTGAGGGCTCAATGCAAAAGACCAAGACCAAAATGTAAAGAAAATTTCATTTTAATAACAATTAGTGTAATTTTTAAATATTTTAGGGCTCAGACTGCAAATTTCCGAGAGAAAAATCATTTTAAAGATTTTAGGGGCTAAATTCAAATGTTCAGGACTTAATTGTGATAAAAACTCAATTTTAATGATGATCAGTATACTTTTTAGACTCTTTAGGGTTTAGAATGCAAATTTCACATAGAAAACCTTTTTTTAAAAGCCACAGGGGACAAATGCAAATAGTCTAGACCTAAATGTAATGAAATCAAGTTCCAGGGACCTAGATGTGATAACAAAACATGCATTAATATGTTATGAATAACAAAAAAAACTCAAGGGGGCCACTTGCAAAATCCACAGAGAAAATAAAAGAATAAAAAGTATTTTAAAACAATAGGGGTTGAAATGTAAATGTCTGGACCCATATGCAATAAAAAGGGATCTAAATATAATAAAATAAGCGTCTAAAATTAATAAACCTAAACTAAAGGGGCTTGGCTTAAAAAGTCCTCTTTCGTAGATCGTCGGAGGATCGCCGGCGTCCTCCCTCTGGCGAGCCTTCGATGGCCATCTAGTGGTGGAAAAGGGGCGCGCAAGGCTGGGAAAGCTTCGTGGAGGTGCGGCGGTCCTCTCTGAGCAGTTGGGCAAGCACCTTGCGCTCCGGCGAGGCCTTCTGTCGACGTCGGGGAAGACGGCGAAGCAGCGCGGCGATGCTCCGGAGGGGGACAGATTTGAGCAGAGGCCTGGGAAGCGTCGTGGGGGCACTAGGAGGTTCTCGAGGGCATCGCGGATGGCTAGGATGGTCCGAGTCGATCCCCCCATCCCCCACGCCGGTGGTGAGGCTGCGGTGGATCGACAGGGCATTCCGACAGTCCAAAGGCCGAGGGAACGGCGTGGGGTGGCTCGTAGTGATGCGGTGGAGCCTCCAGAGGCGGCGGTACGGTGCGTCGGTGGCTGGTGTACTCTAATGCATCCTCGCAGACGATTGACGACGGTGGCAGGGCTATGGCGATGACAACGGCGCTGTGGACCTTCAGGTGGCCAGGGGGCTTTCTCCAAAGTAGGGGCAAACTAGAGGAGGAGGAGAGAAGAGGGGAAAGGAAGGAGAGGCTTACGAGAGCCTCACCCGAGGTCAGGAGGCTCGTAGCCACGCTGGTGGTGGTGAACCCACCACCGAAAGCAGAGATGACGGCGCGCGAGGAGCGTTGCTCCGTTGTGGTGCATTCCAGGGGTCTAGAGGGTCCTATGGGGCATGCTCTGAAATGAAACAGAGGAAGAAGAGGGGTACCTGGTGGGTGAAATTTCCTCTCCGATGATCTTCAGTGGCAACGGCGGCACTCCGGCGAGGCTCTAGTGACGGTGGCTGGGGCCCTGGGACGCACAAATGGGCAGGAGGAGATCTCTGGCTTGGGGAATTGGTTGGGTTTCTCCGGGGATTCGAGAGGTGCTCTCTGGTTCTCTCCTCTCTCCGACGATCTTTGTTTTTGTTTCTTCTCTCTGCTCTCTCCAGTTATGGTCGAGATCTCTCTGGGTGGTTTCTCCAAGTCTTTAAGGGATGTGGAATGCACGAGGGGGATCGTGGCTTGCAGTTGATCTTTGTGGGGAAGAGGAGTGGGTGCAGTTGGAGAAGAAGGGGAGAGTGGGTCTCGTTAAAGGGAGAAAGAAGACTATTCCTTTATTTTTTCATTTCCTAAGTTTTCAATTAAAATGTGGTTTAGGCTTAACGGGCTTGACTTTAGGCCCATTGGTTTTCTAGTTTTGGTTTTGTTTTTATGTTTTTAGGGTTTTCTTTTAGATTTTGGTTTTGTTTTAAGTTTTTGATTTTGTTTTTTGATTTTAATTATTTGTTTTGGTGATTTTAATAAAATTTTGATTTTGTAATTTTTAAGTTTAATTGTTTTTAAATTAGGGTTTTAAAGGTTTGAATTTAATTATGAGATTTTAAGTTAGTTTCTTTTGGGATTAATTAAATGATTTAGGGTTTGTAGGTTTTAATCATTTTAGGTTTTTGTAACTTAATTAATTAGTTTTAAATTAGGATTTTCAAGATTTTAATTATTTTAGAGGTTTTTAGGTTTTTTGGATTTTAATTAGAGTTTTTAGTTTAAATTAAGGTTTTGGGTTTTAATTAAAGTTTTTTGGGTTTTAATTTAATTTTTTAAGATTTTAAACATGATTTTTAATTTAATTAGGGTTTTTTTTGGATTTTAATTAAATTCTTGAGTTTGAATTAGGGTTTTTTGAATTTTAAGTTGAAATTTGTGTTTTTTCGATTTTAATTAAAGTTTTGGGTTCAAATTAGGGTTTTTTTAACTTAATTAAATGACTTTAGGGTTTTTTGAGTTTAATTTAGGTTTTCCTTTAAATTGAATGGATTAAAGTGGTTTAAAAATGGATTTTATTTGGTTTTGACTTTAATTAGGGTTTTCACTTGATTAATTTGAATTTTAAATGTTTTTAAGTGGAT
>JAMKQA010078991.1:0-12333 GCA_024699735.1 Posidonia australis
GCTGGGTGGAAGGAGGAATTCGTGCAAAAAGTTTGCTCAGTGCAGATCTGTTTCTCAGATTTCAGCACAGGAATTTTCTCCCAAAAAGTTGTTCTTCAAATGGTTGCTATGGAGGTCCTTTTATAGGGATCTATGGATAGGTAACTTATGAGAAACAAAGGGACTTGCAAACGAAAAGCCTCAAATATTCGTTGGCACATTCGTTTGCAAGAGTAACAGCTCGGAAGATGGAAGGTTTGCAGCCGCAGCCTGGAAACGGCTGGGCGCCTGCTTGGTGAGCCAATGATGTGCACCTAGATGGTGAGCCAGTGATGTGCGCTTGGATGGTGCGCCTACAAGGTGCGCCTATTAGGTGCGCCTGGTTGGTGCGCCAACTCAGCTCACAGAATCTCTGATTGGGGCTCTGGCTTGCTAATAGGTTTGGGACTTGGTTTAAGGGTTGATCACATCCAAAGCAACATAAGGATACTCATCTCCGGGTCACCTCAAAATCGGGATGTCTACACATATTATTTGTTTGAGCATACCTTGCCATTGAATACAAGTGTTCATGTTAATTTGATTTAATAAGTTTTGATCAGTGTTTTCTTGTCTTATCTACATCAGCATAGCATTAAACATCGTGTCCACTCGGGTATACAATGATGACATCCATGCATTGCATATTGCATATCGCCCAAGGACGTACAGTAATTGACATAATTGCCTACATCATGTCCCGAATCGGTTTTCATGCATTGTATATTGCATATCGCCTAAGGGCGTATAGTAAATAGCATTCATACTAACATAATGTTCCAAACATCGCACGCATTGTTTTCCATCACGTTTCTTTTGGATTTCTCGCATTCAGCTTTGGGGCAGAGATGTTTGCTGTGTTGAGCTCTTGTAGACTGTCGGTCTAAAACTCGTACAACGTGACTGAGCATTAGGTTGCATGGCTTTCTACCTCTTGCATTTCATTTGTTTTCGCATGGTATAAGGCACACATCTATCTTAGACACAAGCAAACATCCATTCGCATTTGCCACACATACAAGCGGAAAAGTACATAAAGACTTATTCATCGGGCTTGTAGGGGTGCCTAATACTTTCCTCATGCGTAATAGGAGTCTTTATTTGTTTCTTTGCCTGCAATGACCTATGTGTTATCCATTGGCATTGAAGTCATTTCTTTTTTTATTTGTTGACTGTTTGTTAACTCTGCATTGCGTTGCATTATTCCGATTTTCCTCGTCTTTCCATTAAATAGTCTAGGTGGTGACTCTCCTTATCCATTAGTTTTATTTTTAAGTGTTTTCTGGTATTTTCGAGTCAAGCGTCCCTTTCCTCGGATTCACCATTCCTCGCTATAGCCCTATTGGTCCCCTTAGGCCAGTATGGTCACACATATAATATACACATTTGCCTTTATTGTTATCTCATATAGAAAGAAATAAATAAATTTTTAACTTAAATACAAATAATACTTTGGTAAGATTCCATTCTTACAAACTTAAAATAAGCAATTATTGTCGATTGAGTGGTTCTTTTTTTTTAAAATATTGCTAATTGAGTTGTTAATGGAAGCTTATTGCCATTTTTTTTATATGAAAAATTTTATGTTACCAAAAGGGTAATGAGATAATTAGGCATTCTATTATGAAATTGGTAAAATAGTAACAATCACTATCACACTTTTTCTTGCATTGGACGGTTAAAATAACAATTTTGTTATATATTTACAATAATCATGTTTGATTTATAGTGCATATCTTAGGTTAACAAACAAAAACTAATTTTAATATTCATGCTCCATACATGGAAATAATGATTGTGCATCCCTAATATGGCAAGATTTATGCTAATAATACTAGTTGCAATATCCATGAACTATAAGTGAAAATAAGCTGAAAATAAGTAAGAGAAATAAGAACTTCATGGAATTTCAATTTGAAATATAATTAAAGAAGATTTATGTTTTCCCAAATTAAAGATCAAAATAAAAGAAAATAATGGATATGTTTCTTGATATGTGTGGTAATTATACATGTTGATAACAATGTTTATATCCTCATGATCTTAATTTTAAACTATTATAACCCTACTAAATTTAAGGTACACCTAATTGGAAACCAATAATACTAATTTATTTGATCTAATATGGATTGTTGGACCCCAGAGACAACCTCTACTCTTTTTCTTTTTTTTATTGCTCACATGCTTTTGGTGGACTCTCTTCTCTTAGAGTTAGTGGAAAGGCAATGTGCTAACATGGCACTGTACTCTCTTACTCAACCATTGAAAAGCTTTTACTACTATCTCTTGACGAAATAAAAGAAAAGGTGGATGAATGAAAAAGATAGTGACACGAGCAACAATATAATACAGAACATGACACGAAGGCCCCAATCAGGTTAAAAGTAGAAGGACTAAAAAGGAACCCAATAAACTTCCAAATTGTCACACGAAAATCCTTGGCCTATGATTGTGAGTCCAGGTTGTTACGTACGAAAAGAGAAAACCTTCTGTTCACACACCCGTAGATGGCCTCTGTTATGTTGGTGGGCTACTTGTGCTTTAAAAAAAAAAATCCAGAGATGAATGACTACGTGTAACATCTGTCTGGTTTGGTCTAATCGTGTTTTGACTCTATAGATTGATAGGTCGATTATCTAGAATAATGTATTATTATGTGTTGTAATATGAATAATTTTTAAATTAATATTAATCTATGTGGTAATTCCTCTTTTATGTCAATATTATCTCTAGTAATTTCCCCACTATGTGGTATCTTGGCATTTTATAATCCACATGTGTGTGTGGGACTAGAATGGAAGTGAGTCAACTCAAAATAGTATTGCACAGTATCCATCGTCATTCACTGTTCTCATTACGTGACCTTCGTAGTATTCCGCCATGTTGAATCTCTAGTCCACTGAGATTTTTGACAACTATCATTGATGAGTGGCGACAAACCAACGACAACCATATAAAGGAAGGAGGAAATGACGTCAGTGGCGGCAGCCCAAGGAAGAGAGAGTAGAGGGAAAAATCCTAATAAAAGGAAAGAAAAGAGGGTGAGGGTTGAGGGCCGAGGGGGTAGGGAATGACGACCATCGAGGGAGGAGAGCTCGTCGAAGGCCATGTGAGCCCGGAGGATGTTGGAGGAGATGGTGAGCTTGCTGGAGAGGGCAAGGGTTCGTCGGTAATGAGCTTAGTGTACACGTCCCTTCTGATCCTCCTTTCTCCATTTAAGATAAATCTTTAATAAATGACGTAAAATTTGTTTAAATCCATAAAAATCATCAGTGGAGCTTAGATTCAAGTATTGTGATCATCTATGAATTTTCCCAAATGATAGTGGACTTGGAGTACTTTGTTTTTAGTATTTTTGCAAGATTTGTGGAGCATCAGAAATGGGTCCGTCCAAGGCTCTTATTCTGGTGATTTCGATCATAGGCTAGACGATTATTTTTCTGACAGTCACCTAGTTCGACATATCGATTGGATTTGGTATGTCGAAACAGGGAATTTCGGCGTATCAACCCTAGTTTAATTTGTTGAATCAGGTCCCTGGGCCATTTATCTCTGAGTTTTAAGGTTTAATATTAATGGCCTTATAATAATAATTTAATAAGATTGTTTTGAGTGGAAAATCCTTATGCTTAGATCATGATTTCTAAGAACTAATTCCTATAATGGAAAGTGTTTTAAAAAGAAACTTGCATAATTAAAAAAGGATTTCCATGTTTTTCTCGATCCACGTAGTAGTAGGACAGTGACCGATAGGGGTATAAAACCCCAATGAGATCGGTTACTAGTTCGAAGATATGATTGTTGAGGTTGAGACCTAGGTAAAAGAGACCAGGTTACCTTATGAGACGGTGTTGGCAAGGCCTAAGAATGAAGACTTGGATGTTTGAACACTACTTAAGGCATTAGAGAACGCACTCCTGTGCTTATGAGAAAATAAAAGTTATAAAGTGAAGTCTGTTGACTGGAGTGGTCGTACCCCCAATACGGGGAGATTCACCGCGGTAGTGCAATAAGGTTAAGGTTGTTACCTCGCCAACTGCTTGTAGTTAGATTGCCTTTGGCCAAGGTGGCACTATTGGTTTTGACTCGAGCTGAGTGTTTGGTTTTAAGCTAGAATTAACTTGAAATTTAGCTTATGGTTTACCCAGATTCTAGGTATGACAAGATTTGTACTTTAGGCTAGTTCCAGTCGTGAATTATGATTTGAGCTTTGCAATGACTTGTGTTTGGGTTGTAAAAAACCTAACCTTTTTCACCATTCTTTTCTTCTCTATTCTTTTTCCTCTTTTCTCTTCCTCTTATTCTTCCCTGCACCTTAGGTGGCCCTAACATCACTACAGTAGGGGGGTATTTACGGGTGTGGAAGGTGATTAGGTGAGTTCATTAGATTAGGATAAATTAAGATTTTTAGGCTAATTAATCAAAATTTGTTTAAGGTAATTAGGAAAACCCAACAGCCCAAGGCCATTAGGGCATTATTTACTATGTGCCATTGGCTATTTACAGCCAATGGCTCATGACTTTTTAATATATTTTAATGAGGGGTGTCATTATTTTTAATCAACTTTTTGGCAATTTTTATTATTTCTTTATGGTAGGAAATATTACATTTTAATTCTTGAATGTTATTTTATCTTAGAGTATCTCTTCGAAATACAGACTTTAACCCCTGTGAATGTGAGCCAAGTTAATCCATTACACCTTAGTAAATCGAAATACATGTTTTCGTTTGACCAAATCAAACAACTGTGTGATTCATTAGGTGTGAAATTTGTAGTGTACACCAATTAAGTTGCTAGTTGACTAATTTGATTTGAATTTGAAGGCCTACATGTAATTGAGTCTAATCCAATATTATTGAAACATATATGACTAATTAATTCGATGCAAAGTGCACCTAACTAATTTGTACAAGACTAATTGATTATGATTTGACCAACTTGGACATCTACATCGCTAATTTTGTCCAATTTGATCAAATTATAAACCTATAACGTTAGTTGATGAAAAGTGCATCTATTTGAAGTCCTTCAAGATTAATAATGTAATGTTACATATTTGAACATCTACATGACAATCGAGACTCTAATTTTACCGTATTTAACACCTACATGACTAACTAAATGCAACTAATCGAACTGTTACATGACTAGTTGAGTACGTATTGAGTCCACGATAGCTCACTCGAACTAAAACAGTTCAACTAATTTAATTTTGTATCGAGCCATGTTGATGTAGTGAACTTAACTGAACCTATGCATGCTCAAATAGGGTTAAGTAGCTCAATTAATTATTAGATTGAATTAGGTATCAACTAACTATATTTTCTTGATTGAGACAATTGAAAACAAAAGATTTCTATTAAAGTCATATGATATTATTAATTAGACTTAACCATGTAATACACATGGGTTAAAGCTTGTATTTCAACAAACTAAGGTATAATGGTCTAACTAACTAGGATCACATTCATTAGTCAAATCAGTATGTCTAGATGTTACCAACTTGATGTAATTGGTCTAGTTGAACTACGTGTCCAATTATGCTTAAATGATTTAGTAAAAAGTATTCAACTAGGTATGTTAAAATTAGAGTCACATAAGTTTTAACAAATTAGACTTATCCATCTAAGTCATTCGTTTGATCCAATTTGTTAGACTTGACTCACCGTTAGCTCATGTTAATAAAAAAATCAATTAACATATAAAAGTCTAATTAGAATCACATGAGATGACAAATTAATTCAAAGAATTAAGCTCTAGAACATTATTATGCTTTAGTCGATTCAAAAATCACATTAGCCAAGTTAAACCACATTATTGTGTTATAAGATTTTTTTTTAATCTTACAAGAAGTTATTTTCTTATTACATTTCAAAACTTGATAATCCTCAGAATCTCAAAGGAGACACTTTATATGAAGCTTATACTTTTGATAAGAATTAGCTTGAAGAAGATATCCCTATAGTGTGCAAATGTTTGTAAGAAGATATAGACAAATTAATTCTTTTTGTTGCTTACGAAAGAAATATAATTCTTGCATATAGGAAATTCTAGCAATTTTTTAATTGAAGAAGAAGAAAAAAATGGATTTTTTTATATATTTGACTTTTATTAATTTAGTAAGTTTCAATGCTAATAATAAGATGATATTATAATCCATATAAAGTTAGCAATTTTATTATGATAAGAAAATAAACATGTTTAGTTTCTTTATGTTATTATCCAAAATACCATGCTACTTTTACCATTAAATTCCTTAGATGAATGACTAAGATGCAGTGTCTCTAACCTACCCTTAAAAGTAACATAGACACTCTCTTTTTATATTAGTCACAAGTGTGATCTATTTAAAGTCAAGTTGACGAAAAGATAATATTATACCAGCTAGGATGTAAACATATATGAGATATCCAGCTTATATCTATATTTGTATCTATCTTTTAGAAGGTATAGATTTTTTGTATCCGTCTCAAGTAGATACGGATATAGTTATGGACATCAATTTTCAAATCTTCTATGATATCCATTTCATATCTATTATTTGTATTATATCCGTGATAGATATATTCTTTGGTTTAATTGTAATATATAAATTTTTAATAATAGTAGTCATAATTTACTGATTTTCATATAATTAGTTATGTAAAGTATATTCACTTACATATATTTGAAGCTTTAGACATAAGTTTTTTTGATATTCTACTATATCTTTTTTTGTATCCGTGTCTGTCCATCAAATATTCGTACTGTATCCATATCTGTATCCATTTTTTAAGATTATGAATATGTATTTTTCATATCTGGATGATATCTGTATCTGTATCTATACTTCAAATTGAATACAAATATGGTAACATCCATATGTATACCATATTCGATCCGTTTGCACCTCTAGTAGTAGTGTACTTATTGAGATTTCATGTGTATACTAAATAACAATAACTAATAACAATCCATGTTGTTTTTTTTCCTTTTCTAAGAATAGAATAGCAGTTGCTGTAGTTTAACTTCTCTTGTCAGCCATATTTGTAATTTTCTACATTTTTAGAAAGTAGTGGTAACAATAAAACTAGTTATATATTGAAAAAGATATTAAAGAATAAAACTTCAAAAGTAAACCTTTTAGTTATAATAGTCATAAAATCTGGTTAAAAAAACATTTCACAAATCATCAACTAACCTAAAAAAAGAGAATTAATCATCAATGAATAAACCAAAAAGAAAACATCACCCCCAACAAACATTACTGGTTTGTTTGACAACAAATTATTTATTTCAGATTATGTCACATTATGGAGAAAAAAAAAATCCTTCGCAAGTTGCTACATGTCCAAGTACTCCCACAATGCAAAAAAAAAAACTCACTTTCATCAACTTTTTAAATGCTTTAGATTATGTTCAAGGTCAAACAGACAACTTTAGTGTGAAAATTCAAGCCCAAGTCCAAACCCAAGTCCAAGCTTAAGGTAAAAGTTCGTTAAGAAAAACTCCTCTAGGCTTAATCAATAGTTGATTATAAAAGAAGGAGAGAAATCACCATCCAAAAAAACATCCACTAGATAAAAGTAGCAAACCACAGTTTTGAGAAAATAGTAGGTAACAACAATAATAGTTTATATAATTGAAAAAAGATATTAAACAATAAAACTTCAAAAGCAAGCCTATTGCCTACAACATGCCACAAAGCTGATAAAAGCAAACATTTCACAAATCATCAACTAACAAAAAGCAAGAATTAATCATCCATAAATAAACCAAAAAGAAAACATAAGAAACATCGTCCTCAATAAAATTATATGTTTTTTTTTGGCAACATATTATTTATTTCGAATTCCATCTCATTATGAAGAACAAAATCCACTCATATTATTTAAATACTCTAGATTATGCTTTCTATTTTCCTTTTTTTTTTTTTTTTTTGTGAAATGGTAAGTTGGGTTGGTGCTTGGTCACCATTAATATTAACATCCAAATTAATTCTCTACAACTTATTAAAGTCGGGAGTTGTGTAACCACAATCTCTGACCAGCTGAAATATTTACGGTTGATTAATACTTTGGATTGTGTTGAAGGCCGAACAAACGGACTCTATGAAGTCCAAATCCAAATCCAAACCCAAATCCAAACCCAAACCCTTCGGCAAAAGTTTGCTACTAAAAAAGCCCCTTTCGGCTATAATCAAAAGCTGACCACACCATCGAGAAGAAGAGAAATGAGTCAATGACCATCAGAAAAAGGGCCGAGGCACCGCCCCCTCCTCCTTCCGTCTTTTTCCCACGCTCCTGCTCATCGTGTCCGACACGCCATAATTCACTCTCGGTCTCCCCTCGTGTTTAATATTTCCATCCAATGACCCACACACACACACACTCTCTCTCTCTCTACCCTCCTCTCTCTAGAAATCGTTTTCCTTCCCCCCAACCCACCTTTTTTTTTTATTTTTTTTTATTTTTTAATCTGGGTTCTGGTTTTTTGGTGGGGAAGGTGAGGATTCTCCTTCCATTCGCTCCTCCTTTTCCCCTTCCTTTCCTCTTCGCTTCCGTTTCGAACGACAAATGCCGTCGTCGTCGGGGGAAACCTAGGAAGGGTTTTGGGTTGTCTTCCCTGGATTTCTTCTGGTATTCGTTCTGGGCTCCTCCTGGTGTGATCTGGCTGGTCGTCCCTGGAGGCGATCGGATTGGTGGGTCGTCCCTGGGCTGCGCCGCTGGGTGGCGGGATTGCGGTCGAGGTTGGTGCTTTCTCTCATTTCGGCGGATTTGGTGGTCTGGGTTTCTCTTTTTTCGGAGGGTTTTTGTGGGGGGCGCCTGAGCTGTTGAGTTGTGGGAAGGGGTGGGATTGGTTGGTGGTGGGAGGAGGGAGGGGGAAATGAGGGTTCTTTTGGGTCCTTTGGAGGTTGGGCTGTTGAGATGTGGGAATGGTGTTTAGATTGTGGAATTTGCAGGTTTTACGGTGGGATTAACGTGGTGGCACTTACGGTTTTCATGGTTCAACGATATGCAATGCTGATTTTTTTTTTTGATTCGTCTATTGTTATTGTGGCAAGTGGGGGAGTTATTCTGGAGTAAGGTTTTTGATCCGTTAGGCAATGGCTACAGATTGTGTTGAATATGTCGGTGGGTTGAAAGAATTAAGCTGGTTTTCCGTGAATGGTTATGAAATAAGGGGAAATGCAGGGGATAAATGAGTTGAGAATTGCAGTGGTTAAGGGACTGTGTTTTGGGTCAATCTATAAGTAACGTCACTTTTGTTGTTTCGACGATCAATTTGCTTTTCTGTGGGACGGTGCTTTAATTGCTGTGTGATTTATCTTGAGACGATGTACTGTGTTATTTCTTTGATCTGTAAATTTTTTTTTGTCTTCTGAGGGTTGATACTCCATATTCTAGGTGTTTTATTTTGCATTCTTGAATGGTTTGTTGAAATTAACACGGATTTTATTAGCACTTATTTTATTTGAATTTGAATATCTTGCAGGGCTTCTATTATGCAGAAAATTTTCTATACTGTCTGTGAAGTAAGGTACCTAAACCCTTGTGCATGCTCGTCAGGTGAAGTTCTGTCCACTGGACAGAGATGCAGAAGTCTGGACATCTTTCTCAGAAGATTAGCTCCTTGAAAATATCACCTAAGTATTTTCTCCGCCATATGGGCAGTAGAGGATCACAAATAGCAACAGGGCAGCAGGCTTCTCCAACTGTTTTTCCTGAAAAAAGAGGCAAATCAAAATCTTCAAAGCAGGGTAATGCAAGTATCCCATATGAAGAGTCTGATAAAGTGAAGGTTCCAGAACACAGAATTGATATTGTAGATGAGAAGTCAAATCTGTTAGGTTATGAAATATTCTCCGGAAAGTTAGTTCTCGACAAGAGAGCCACTAGTTCTGATGTACAAAGTGGAGCAGAGACTTCAAAGCAGGATGGTGTTGATGCCAGACTTAGTAGCAAGGCACTGGTCTGGGGATCTCATATGCTACGGCTAGAGGATGTTATATCTGTAAGTTCTTCTTGGAAAGATGAGCATCAATCTATGTCTGAAGTACATTTCTCACTCACTCCATGTTTCTTTTGCACATTGTCATTGCATTGATACCAGTCCATAACTTTGCAGATAACATACAGCTTTGGTATGAGACATTTCACTGTGAACTCATACCCTACCACGAAGAAGTCATGTTTGCTGAAGCCACAAAGAGTTCGAAAGAACTTCCGCTTCTTGGCTGCTAATCCCGAGGAAGCCATTAAATGGGTTACGGGCTTTTCGGACCATCACTGCTTCGTCAATTGTTTACCACATCCCATGAAGCAGGGAACAGATGATATATTTACGGATCCCTTTTTTGAGCATTACATAAAATCAAAGACTCCACCCAAAGTACTTGTCATATTGAATCCACGTTCTGGGCATGGCCGTTCGAGTAAAGTTTTCCATGAGAAAGTGGAACCAATATTCAAGGTCAGGATGCTTGTGATGCACACAATTTTCTTATTATAAACTGGCTAATCTTGTAAACTGGCTGAATGTCTTGATTGTGGCTTAAGGTTTTTACTTTCTTCTTCATTGTTAAGCTAAATGTTTTTAGGTCTTGTTGCATTTCCACTAATTTTATCTCGAATGAGATCGCCCTTTCTTGTAGAGGCACTCAATGGTTTTCATTGCAAGTTTTATTTTGGTCTGGATGGTGGTTTGGAGAAAATTAGGTTTTCATTGCAAGTGATCAAATCCCATTCCTTCTCACTTTTATTATTCCTACCTTAATGCACTCAATGGATATACTTATTTTAAACGTTTCACAACAACATTATCACTTCAGTTATCCCCATTTTCTCAAAATTTATTTTTCCTTATTTGGAACAACTTTGTGCAATAAAAATTATTAACGTTCAACGTACAAAATTCCCATATAAGTCTATAACCCAAATGGACTGTTTTGTAATGTAAGATCTTGATGAAGTCGTCAATGTCTTCTATATTATCTGTTTATTTTTAGAAGATGGTGGGATCAACACCACTAAAATAAAAATGGGTTTTAACCCATGTTATGATATAAAATAATAGAATGAATATATTATCTATATTCAATGGGGAAATTCTTGTTTATACCTCCATTTTTTGTACAAAAGGTCCAATTTATTGAAAGCTATAACCTTTAATGATACCATCTCATTGGTTAGTGCCCACCATATGAAAGGGTAATTTGATGTGACATTCATTATTAGGAGTAATTTTATTTGTGATGGAAATAGAAATGGAAAAGGTAATCTAAAATCATAATTTGTGTTTGGAAATGTTGCAATGGAATCAATTCATTAAAAAGTGAAGAATGTAAGAGAAGGAACATATTGCATGGAGCTAAATGGATAAAAAGATCTATGTTACAAACACATTTAGTAGGATAGAGGCAATGCTGTTGTCAATATTTCCTCGTTGCAGTATTAATGTCCACATCTAGTAGCAGAATTCTTTAAAGGACCATCAACACTCAAAATATCAGTCTGGAGGGAGTTCTCAAGAAATATCCATGCCCACCACATTTTGTGTGTATATAATTCATGGCCTTTTCTTCATATACTGGTCACTAGCTTTGTCTATTATTTATGTAATGAATGATGTGACTTTGTCGATAGTTTTAGGTGCAAGGTGTTTTCCTCTACAAATCTTTTGTGCTGGGATCAATATCTACATATTTGATCACATTTTTCTGTGAAATCGTGACAGCTTGCAGGTTTCCAGATGGAAGTGGTTAAAACAACATCCGCTGGTCATGCGAAGAATCTTGCTTCTACTGTTGACTTCAGCACTTGCCCTGATGGTATGTCTCTATTTATGTTTTTTCTTAGTTTTAATCTTCTGCCTTTTCTATTTTATTTCATAAAAAAATTATTTATTTTGTGCAAAAGAAAAGTCCTTCCATTTATATTTTGTAATTTTTTGTACAGGGATTATATGTGTTGGCGGCGATGGAATTGTCAATGAGGTGTGCCATTGCTTTATACAGAACCCTTATGTTATTCAAATTTATCATGTATCCGTTGAACCTTTTGACATCTTAATGAAATTGGATCTTGGATTTCCCTAAATAATTTCAATTCGATGTTCTTTGCGGGATTTTAGTTTCTTCATGTCTACATTCTAGCCATGTTAGGCTTAAAGGGTAAAATATAGGCAATTGGATTCTCCTCTTCATATTGTACAATTTGATTTTCCATTGGGAAATTTCATTTGTAGTTTTAATTTTGGTGGTAGAGTTGCTGTTGTTTATTATCATTTATAATTTTTTTTTTGTGGGAGGAAAGTTTTTTGGGGGGGGGGCGGG